>JAAAKO020025963.1:0-14132 GCA_010015015.2 Bolitophila cinerea
GCCAATTTGCAAAATAAAAACAATTAACCGCAACTATTTTGCTGTCATTTGAAAAATAACGATTAATATTTTCATTTTTTTTTTTAGCAAATTTCAAAAATGGTAAATTTTTTCAATGCTGATTACACTTAATCCGTTATTATAGCCCAAAAATGGATTTCTTGTGTTCCGATCAGACTTTTTAATCGTAGTTTATCTGATTAACAAATCTTTGATTAACTTTAATCATTTGAAATAAAAAATATTAAAACTAAATTTACTACGAGATTGGGAAGTTATTTGGAATGATTGGAACAATGACATGTAGAAATGGGACGATGAAGACTTTCACAAACGGTTTTTATTCGTAAAAGACGGACTTGAGATATAAAGAGAGATAGAGAGAGATAGATTTTGCTGCCGTATCTTAGGAATCCGTTTTCCGCATATTGCGAAAAGTGTCTGAGGCACGGCGGCGATCTAACCTAACTTCCTCAAAATACCTTAACACACAGCCGAGCTTTTTATAAGATTGCCCGATTCTCGCAAACCATTGGCTCTTTATAAACTGCACTTACATTTAAATCCTATTATAATTGAAGCAAAATCGATGATTATATGCTAAATGACTGATTTTTTATTAGCTCTGATTAAAATTCTGATCAAATGTGATGAAATAGAAATTTTAGTCAGGTGATTATCCTCCGATCAACAAATCGGGCTAATATAAAATCAGTGATTATCCAAAATGTAATCAGGACTGAATAAATTAGCCCTTAAATTTGAAGCTCTAATTAAATATCTGATCAAAAACAAAGATATGGGAGGCGATTCTGATTACCTACCTGTAAACAAATAATAACGAATCAGTGATTAAATATGTAATTAGGACTGAAGAAATCTACCCTAAAATTAGTTACACTCTTTCCTTGTTGTATATTAAATTAAACAATCCAAAAAAGCATTAACAAAAAAAATCAAAACGGAATTGCAAAACCAATAAAAAAAAAACATAAAACACGTTTTTAAATAAAGTACGAATGATTGGATAGAATCCCAATTCAACCCTTTCACGATTTTTACGAACAAAACATTACGCCATTTTCTAAATTTATGCCGCACCCTTTTCAACCGCCAATCACCAGCTACGCGCGCTTATATACGAAAACTATAAAATTGAAAGGGTAAACCATTACATAATAATACCACAAACACCCCTATGTAAATCTCTGCATAGCACAAAAAACGCTCCCTCCAATCAAATCTCAATAAAAACATACCCTATAAAAAGTCACAAGTCATCTACAATAAATAAACATCTAAATTACATCACCAAAAAAAACACTCTCGTAAACAAATTCAAACTAATCCACGCCCTAACGCACACTCAAAACACCATCACGGATATTACATAATACATTATTATTACATTCGTATATATATATTATTAGCTGCGGAAATTAACAAGCATAAGCGCAACCCCGCGCGCGAGCGCACGCGTCATTATAAAAACATACATAATATAAAAAACATCCCTTCTCACAAGTGCGGCGCACTACCGCTGTGCACAGAGGGCACCATCACGATCGTTGTTTTTTTTGTCCATGATTTCCTGATTAACCCCACTTGATCTTGACTTGTTGCACACGCGCGCGCGCGACCCTCTTTTTTAGTTTTTTTTCTTTTGCTGATATAAATAACACACACGCACACAAAAAACGTCTCTCCCTATTTTTGGAAACCGCGTTTTTTTGGTACTTTATACACAAGGGCGCATGTCATACAATTACGTTTGAAAACTGCACTATATTATAGGGGTCGTCTGTGGAATTACTGTGCCCTGATCTCTGTGTATAAAAACCGCATTTTTTGCCCCTCGCGATACGTTTTTTTGCTTTTCTTTTTTCAATATAAACCAGCTAATCTGAACCGCATTGTGAGTACATACCTACACATATAAACATTAAAATATATATATATATCGAAAAAAATCATCTGCGCATGATCCCGCAAAAAGGATCCGATTTCGGTGCGGTGTTGTTTGCGTCGCCGTCGTGCACTATGCCGCTCTCGCGCCGACGAGGCAGGAACGACAACAACAACACAGCAAAAAGTGAATAAAACAGGTAACAAAAAAATATCATATGGTGCAGTGTGTTTTGTTCGACTTCGATGCGGTGAACAGGTGGTGGATTTAGGGATAATTGATAGAAAAGCGCGCGCACGCACATTTTGCGATGATTGAGAGGATGCGAGAGTCGCTTCTCGCATGTTTGTGTAGAAATTCCCTTTTATTTATGAGGTCGCAGATGACAATTTGGAGATATTGTTTTTTTTTAAGAATTGGATTATTGTTGCACCCTTTTGGTCGAGAGCTGCGTGGTGCTGGCTAAGCAAAAACAATTTCAGGGAGCAGAAAATAAAAAAGTGCACATTAATAAAAAAGTGCAAATTAATAAAAAAGTGCACATTAATAATAAAAAAGTGCACATTAATAAAAAGATCCACTGGATTTATTTTTAATAAGGTAAACAGGAAAAGTGGAGTTGAAACGTTCAAAATGGCGACTATTTATGTCAGAATCCAGGTGGATAGCGAAACAAGACAAAATTCAGCTGATCGCAAAGAAACCGAACCGATCATGATGGAAAACAAGTTAGGATGAATGTATAAAGAACCTAGACATTACCGCAAACGACTTTATCTCACACAATAAAATGATATTTGCAATTACAGGACGCTCAAAATGGAAGCTGAAATGTCGCAAAAGAATGCTCTTCTATTTTAGAATAAATCAAAACATTGATTTATTTTTTCATTCTTTTATAGAATATTCTGTCTGTGATTGCCACCATAAGCGGCTCCAGGGAAATAGCCCAATTAAAAATATTTTTATATATATACTATTTATATATATATATACTTTTAAAAAATCCACTTTATTTTATTTTATATTTTTTTAATATCTATGTATATGGATAAAAATCAATGGCTTCAATTCACGACGGAATCTGGTTTGAATCCCGGATGTGATCCTTGTAAATGTTTAAGACTCTTTGGAAATTTAATTATATAAAATGAGCCTTTAAAATACAAGTAAATCCCAAGAAACATTCAAGCTTTATAAGGCAAAAAGAGAAATATTTAGCCAGCTAAATAACAGCTGAATAATGCCTCCTTTCGCAGAATATTCAGGACGAGCTGATATTCAGGTTTGTTGGCTTTAGAAAGAACTCAATAAATGCTTATTATTATTATTATCCAAATTGTTCAGCCTTTATTCAGGTTCAGCTTATAAATGCGTTTTAGATTAATAAGGACCTTAATAAAAAACATTATGTTCCTTTTAAAAACATTTTGTTCTTAAATATATATTTGAATTTTGAATTTTTTAACTCATTTTATTGTTTGCTATAAAAAAAATCTTGTACTCTCCCTATATATTTTCTGGATCCGGATATGGATGCCACTGAACATGAACATCTTTTGATTCGATTACTCTATCATTAGCTCAATTATATGAAAAATACATAATTATAAAGACGATAACGGACATTTTAGAACTATTTAAAAGTAGATATGCCAATTTACAGACTAATATATAGTTCATATTTATTAAATAAACATAATAAATAAATAAACGCTTCCCTGAAAAAAATAATAAAATACAGCGAGTTTTTTTTTCATTTGTACATGCCTTGTGCATACAGAGGCGGATCTAGGGTGGCTATAAGGTCTTTAGCCTGCCCCTGGAGCAAATTAAAAATTAGACAAAAATATTTCGGTTTTTTACAACAAAATAAGCTATTTTCTTACTACAAAGTTTTTACTTTTCCTAGGACATAATCAGTAAGGCCAATTTTCTACCTAGTGGCCAAATGGTCTTTAAAATTAATGGCAAATTATCCATTAGATGGAAATGCAGTAATCAAACATGATGTTTTTGCACAATATACTAAATATCAAATGGCCAAACCGCAAAATAAGTGGCAACATGTTGATTCTTTATTTTTAAATGACAACTATTTAGACATTGTAAAGTGTGCATTCTATAGTATAAATGTTAAAGGGCATTAAGATGGACATTCAAATGGCCAAATAAATAGCCATTGTTTCCACTTAAATGAACATCAAATGGCCACTAGATATCCAATTGGTCACTAGGTGGAATTTGTTTCTTAGTAAAAAAAATTATGTTTCCTAATACAGTATCAGTTAACCTATATAATATACAAATTTAACAATATATATTTTTTATATTAAATAATTCGTTAAAAATGTCAATAACACAACAATTTGATCAAATTGGTAGTCCTATATATATTTTTTAGTATTTGGCTAGAGATCTGTTGCAGGTGGTAACCCACCTAAACGTAAATTATTAGTAAAAAAATTATAATAATAAAAAAAAAAATATTGTAGTTTTTGAAGATTTCGTTTTATAATTTATATTTTTAGATGTTCTATTATAGTGTCTACAGTGGAGTGGCCGTTATTTGAGTTTTTAAACGAGCTGCCCCTTAAATAGGCTCCAAACAAATTAAAAAATGTGGATTTTTTCCGAATTTTAAATTTATGTTTAACCCGCGACCACCCGTGTTAAAGGTTTCTATATAAAAAAGGGAATATTACTGACTTTTTAGCTAGTATTTAATTATAGGACTAATTACAGGCCTAGAAAATTAATTTTCATAGAATTAAATCTACGAGAATTATGTTACAATTTAAAAACAATATTATTCCCCTACCTTTAATATTTTGTATGCATTAACCCATTATTTAAAATGTTTTATTCGAAAAAGGGATGAAATGCAAAATTTTAAAGCTCTCAAATTTAATAATCAAATATCCATTCCTTCTTTAGGGGTGTTTTAAATTGGTATAAAAAAGTTTATATGACAAACAAATAAAAAAATAAATAGGATCAAATAAAAATAGCTGCTTCATTAGATTTTCCCCAAACTTTTTCTGTTTGCGATACTTTAAACCCTTTGTCCAAAAAAATTATAGTTTGGGGGTAAAATATAATTGTGCAGTTTTTTTTTAAAAAAAACCTTTATTCGATCGTATTTATTTGTTATTTTTATATAAACTTTTTCATACAAATTAAAAATACCCCTAAAGAAGAGATGGATATTTGATCACCATAAAAAATGTGTACATAGTGATCAGAGAGCAAAACTGATCATTTATGCGCTTTTAGTTTTTTTTTTAATGTTTCCGCTTCAAATTTTGCATTTTAACCCTTTCTCAAATTGACTTTTTTTAATGGGTTAACCCATACAAAATATTAGTGTAGTATATTTATTGTTAAATTGTAACATCTATATCGTGACTAAATTCTATGAATTTTAATTAACTTTAGTCCCGTAATTAGTCTTATAATTAAATACTAGCTGAAAAATCAATAAAATTCTAAAATAAAAAAACGAACCAATCACAACACTCGCCCAAAATCCGCACCATACAGTGGCTCGTTGGGGTGCATTGGTTTCTCATGGATCACGTGCGGATTTTTTAAGCCCCAAATTTAACAATTATTTGTTAACGAACTCGTTCAAATGATATTTTTTCGAAAAATCGGTATCTAGTTCATTTTATTCCAAAACCCATTCAATGTTTCCTCAAATTTATTGATCACTCTTCGAATTGTTGACACATTTGGTGAAGTTTCAGCATTTTTGTAATTGGTTTTCACAATGATAACGCGTTGTTCTTTTGTGTAATTAAAAATCGGAACAATCATAGATGACAACTCTCAAATTTCTGAGCCGCCGCTTGCCAAAAAAAATGGTGCCAAATTTAATTCGGGCACTCTTATTGGGACACCCTTTTGTATTCTAATAGCGCGCTACCGTGCGCATTTTATTGATAAATTCTGTCGCGACAAAATTCCTGAAAAACACAAACAGGAAATTATGTCACTACAGTATTTCTGAAATTAAATTGAATGAAAACAAATATAATATTTTTAGAAAAATAAAATAAATTTAGAAATTGTTTCGCT
Organism: Bolitophila cinerea; assembly: GCA_010015015.2. Classification (NCBI taxonomy): domain Eukaryota; kingdom Metazoa; phylum Arthropoda; class Insecta; order Diptera; family Mycetophilidae; genus Bolitophila; species Bolitophila cinerea. The sequence goes on from JAAAKO020025963.1 coordinate 5,987, forward strand.
AGAAATTGTGACGCGCACCTAGTAAGTCACATATACACAATGTAAAAGACACTCACTCACTGAGTGAGATATTAAGTAGAATACTGGCTCCGCTGATGGGTTCGGTAAGTGAAAAGCATCTGGACCTCTCGTAAAATGATATTTCTTTGGAAAAACTTGAAAAAGGTTGCAAACGGAAGATTCATAACGATGTTGTTTTATCTGATATGCATTTATGAGAATGGAGTGGTGTTTCCCAATGGAAATAAAATGATAACTGTCATGCAGATTTACACATTACCCAAAAAATATATTTTAAAATTGTTAAAAATACATTCAATTGAAAATAATCCACAATCTGAGCACAATACAAAGCACACACAAATCACACATACATTATATTCATGACCCATATTCAATATAGTCACAAATTCAATATAAAAAAAAAATCGTATCGCTTCCACTTCCGTTTCAAGATAAAGACGCTCCCTGCACCACATTGATAACCGATTCATTGCGGATTAATGCCAAAAAATGTCACGCCAATGCGAACGCACTTCAAACACGCACGCATTTTTTGCCAACCGTTTTTTTGTTTGTTTGATTTCTAAATGCTTGTATGTAGAGCAAAGTAGACGAGGACGACGAGGACGACAAGGACGACGACCAGCAAAAAAAAACTGAATACATTGATTGTGTGTTTACGATCCGAAAAATGAGCCAAATCAAGAATCTATTGTTCCGGGTGCGCCCGAACGGATGGCCTCTGTGTGTGTGTGTGTACATTCGATTTGCTGTTGTATATATATGATATAAGATGTGTACGTCCTGAACGGAAGAACGTTTACTGAATTTTTGGAAATTGCACTATTGCACACTGGTCGGACAGCAGGGGTGTACCACCTTTTTAATAAGGCTGAGGAGCAGAGATGAAATATATATATATATTTTGGAATTTGTTTTTTTTTGATTATAATTTTTAATTATTTTCAAATTATTTATTTAAAATATACCTAAATAATATTCTATTAAAAATCAATCATTTTACAACCCCTGTACACCACCAAACACCATATACCATTGATGCACATTGCACTGTATTGCACATTGCGCACAGCGCCAGAGCGCGCACGCTCTCTTCTGTTCTGCGTGGCACGCTGAACACACAGAACAATATATACCTACATACTCTTTCGATATATTATATGCATACAATGCAATGCCAGGACAAAAATGCATTTTAAGTGTTTGCGTGCACCCCGAAAGAATCAAATAAAATCTGTTTACCGGACAAAAAATATAGGAAAAATCATAGGTATTCCTGAAAATGTTGTTATAAATTGAAACGGGCCACATTCCCTTTCATTGTGTTTGTATGTGTGTGTGAGTGTGAGTGTGTCGAGTATATACTTACTTTATGTGTCAGTGCGCATTGTATATTGTTTACTTGCGAAGGACGACACCGGGTGCAATGTGCTTTATGCGGCCAGGCCATCACACATACACACACAGAGAGAGCACACGAACAATTATTATGCATTTTCGATTATTATTATTCTATCGAAAAATAGTGGGATGTACTGTTTGCGGGTGTAGTGTGCTCGGTGCTCGCACAGCAGCAGCCACACGCAGAATTTATTAGAGCGACCCGAAAAAATGATAGATTATAACGAGAGCCAGGGCCAGAGCACGCACGCGCGGTGACAATGCAAGAAATACTAGTGAATGTGGATACTTGCAGACTGCACTCTACCTATATATATATATAGTATATGATGATAGTTCAACTTTTTGAAGTACCCATTAGCTATAACAAATTGGATGAACAATTTACGATTAATTATTATATTTAAATCGATGGGTTGGATGTTTATAACGAACGACAGTTTAAATTGAATTTAAAGGAATGCATTTTTAGATTAAACAAATTAAGTGTTTCATCTTTAAATATTTTGTAATTAGGTAATTTAAATTTAATAGTTCCTCTGAATTCACTTTCAAAATTTCAAAATTTGTATTCAGGTTTGGATATTGCATAAATAAATAAGAAACATTTAGGGCGGTTTTCTTCTCTCGGTAGCACGATGACAAAAAATTTAGAAGGAGGGTTTTCTCTATGATTGCTAGATTTGGTTACTTCACAACCAAAATCGGCAGTTAGCATTAAAATGAGTCGGCATTTGGCAGCGTGCTAGCCTTGACAAGGGATTGAGCTTACTGATAAGACATCAATAAATAATTATAGAAATGCTTACCTCAACTCTTTTTGTTATGTGAGAAAGTTATATGATGGAAACAAATTTTTGCCTATGCTCCAAATGGATTATAAGGACTTCCTAATTAATTATTTTTTATTGATCCATTTTGCTGTATTGGGAGCTTTTTGATTGTTGATGTCGAACCGCCTTTGCGAGGCTTGTCAACTACTGCTTGAAACGGATATTGGGCATTAGATAGCCAGATGTGGTCTTCAACACTGTTCTATGGAGACACACCCATCAAGATCTCGTCGCAACGATAGTTTTACGTAGTTTGACCTTGCGGCGTGGTTCGAAAAACATTGCAGTTCAAGCTCTGCAATGACCCGTAAGGCAGTCGTGGTAGAGGTCAACCGAAGGAGACTTGAAGGAGAACCGTTTCCAGAGAGGTAATGAGAGAGATAATGACCAACATCCGTCTGAAGCAGTAGTTGACAAATTTTGAAATTTTTCGGTCTGGGTATATGTAACTTTCTACCTCTCGCGACCGTAGAAAAGGACTGATTTCACATTGGAGTTGAGGAGGAAAAAATACCTGCCGTGCAAAAGGTAGAGTAGTTCTGATTTTTTAATATGTTGTTTAGATCTTGGCCCTTTTTGACCTTGACAAGTGTGAGCTAAATCAGCCATAATGGATTAAGGGAATAACATTTTTTAAGGTATACCTAAAAAAAACAATTAAATTTTAAATTTTAATTATGCTTAGTGCGTTTATTTCATTGAATCATAATTGGTAATTGGTCATTTTATGCTTAGGTGTAGTAGGCCCAATTCACGAATTTTTCTATAGAAACGATCCTAATTCCTGAGTATTTCGATTTTTAAAGCGGCTGAAGGATTATTAGAGTATGACTGGAAACGTCAGTTAATAAAACGCATTGATCATGGAAATTACTTGGTTGCTTTGAGAGGAAGGTACCATCAATCATGCTACACTTGGATGTACTGTACAGCACTATCGTCGCCAGAAGAGTAAACAAAATATCGACCAGTGACAAACACAGACAAATAAACAGATTATATATTTTCGTACCTGGAAGACAATTCTGAATAATGACAAATTCTAAGTCATGGGTAAATGCACCAGAGATCAGAGATGAGAGATGAGAACAAGATAAGGAAGAGTTTTTTTAGATGAACAGTAAAGGTCTAGATTCCGCGGACCTGCATGCACATTTGGCGGGTCGTCAAACCAAAATTGCGAGACAGGTTGGATTGAATATGTTGCGGGTCAGCTTAGATGGTATTGTTTCCTTAAAAGCAAGCGGCTTCCGCTGGTTGATTTATAATAAACATGCCCGCGCAGACCTCTAATGCACAGATAACTTTTGGAATAGCAACGGACCCAGGCCATCATTACAAGGAATGAGGATCAGGATAGATATTTGACCTACAATAAAAAAAACCGTTGAGAAATACTTTTTAAAAACATTTTTTTGTACTTTAATCAAATATGGCGGATTTAGCTCACCCCTTCCAAGGTCTAATACTTAGATTTTTCAATAAGAAAAATCGGAACTGCTTAACCTATTGCACGGAAAAATCACCCACTGAATTGTCTAGTAATCTTGTTAATAGCATAATAATCTCTTTTGAAAAGATCGTTTATAAATCGTCATTTGTATCTTGATACAATTAATGATTTTTACAGGATTTTTTTCTACAACAAAATGGAAACAATTCTTTTTCTTTGTTTACCATTACATGTGTGCAAGTGCATGTTTATGGGTTTACAAAAAAGAACAAAAATTATCGTATAGATTCTCATTACATGTGCATTACATGCATTTCTATTTGTCTGCAGTCTGCTAACGTTTGCCGACGTATGTGTCAATTTTTCATTGGAAAATATCTACCAGCCGTGTAAACGGACAATTTTTCATTTGCCAGCGTTAGATGAAAATCCATTGGCAGGCCATTGGATGGTCGCGATCTGAAAATGGAATTGGAAGGTTTTCTGACAATCGTGTAAACTACCAATTTATCATTGACAGACATTTTATTGTTGGCAACTTATTGGACGATCTTTCAACCGTGTAAACAAAGTTTTAGCGTATTCAAGGTATTGTAAGGGTTCGCACAAGCCCCATTGAGTTCCGCGGTAACTGGTGCTAAGCGTATGTACAAGGGCGTCATTTAGAAGAAATCCTTGTTGCACTCCACTATATTCACTACGATCTTTTCAAAATCGATAACCATTGCATACACGTACTCGGTTTATATCGTTCCATAACGAACATTAGGGTATTCTTCTTTCGATATGAAACTGCACCCTCGAGAGAATAATCTTTACCACGATCTTGTAGACTACAGTCAGCAGACAAATACCCCTCCAGTTATCGCATCTGCCCAAGTCGGCGTTCTTGGGCAGTGTAACGATGATTCCAGATTTCTATTAATCTGGAATCGACTCGTCCTCTCATGCATGAACCATCATAGGGAGCAGGATCACCGTTAAAAGTGACGGATCCGCTTTGACGAGTTCTTTTGTGATATTGACTACGTTAACTATTAAAGCAGTTACATCAGTTGGACTGGGAGGCCTTATGGATATAGGACAAACAGTTCAGTGTAGGATACAGCGCATGAGTGTTATTCGTTAGCTCACTCCTAAGCTCTTTCCCAACAGTGTTCTCTCGATATATTGAACTGTTCCTCATCCATGGACATTGGGTTACCGCTGGAATCTTCATCCAGCACCTCATGAGGTGCTATATATATATTATTTTTTTACCATATTTTTTTTTCCTCAAGATTTTTTTGAAAAGGCGCTATTTGATGCCTCGTGTGGAATTTGCGGTTTGTGCTCACAAACCTCCTCCTGTCTCCCCAGTCTTGATGCTGCATCTGATGCTGCTGCTAGCACGCTTACCTGTCTTCTCTTGTCACGTCTTATACTACACTAATGGACGTATTTTATTTTTTAGTGTTGCCTGATTTACATCTTATCAAATAGAAAATGTTAGACACCAAATTGTTAGACACCAAATCGTCCGTGTACTCGGTTTTTGCAATATTTGAAATCAAATATATATAATACAAGTGTATAAGAAAACCTATAAAACCGCGTTGTCCTTAGGTCCATCATATAGTATCAAGGCCTCACGCCTGAAATTTATAACACATTTGTAACATTTTTTCTATGTAGAAGCGGAGAATGAGTCAAATTTCTGTTTCTAAATTGCTAACTATTATGTGTCTCTTAATAACCACTATTACTGTTACGAAAAATTATGATTTCTTAGGCAGCTCTATATGGGATACGTGAGAAAAATCTAGAAAATAAAATATTTTAATAGTTTCAAAAGAATAACTAAAAAAACTCCAAAGGTTTTTTCTATATTTTCAATTTTTTTTTTGCCCTAATAAAGGCAAACTGAACAACATCCTTAAATTTTCAGTGAAGTAATCTCACAATTGCCAATCTCAAATAAGTGTTCTTTAATATTTTGTTGTTCTAAATCCAAATTACTTCTTAGTTAATGTCGTTTTGTAAACCTGATGCTGGGCAGACTGTAAGTATTTTAAATAAAAGTATTTTACATTGCATTTAAAATACTTCTATTCTAAATACAATGTTGCAATCAAATATTTTTTAAATTGTATTATAAAAATTCTATTTTGAAAAAAAAGAAACAAATACAAATACATTTAAAAATATCATTTTAAAAAAACAAATTTGCAAAATATTTAATTGAAAATTGTATTTAATTTTAAAAATTTGTAATTGTAATACAATTTAAAATACTATAGATATTAAAATACATCATAAGTCTGATGATTTAGATATTGGCGGCCCCTTACACTTGGTCCATTTATTGTATAAACTCTCCATTTTATTGTTTTTTGGATTTTCATTAATACTTATGGTAAACCCAAACTTACTATGTATGTGTAATTATCGGCTAAATAATATTTCAAGAGAAGGGGAAGTAAGAGTGGTTTGGAGTTGTTGTTTATAAAATGGAAGTTAAACTATCATAAAAGAAAAAAACAAATCCGACAAAGGTTCTAATTAGGAAGATAAGTAATATACAAATTTTATTATATGGTTTGAGATCTCAGTTTACCTTTTTATTTTATATACGTGTTTATAAATCCTAGATTAGTTTTTTATTTTTATATAATTGTTTTTTTTTTTCATTTTATCCTTTATACTTTTATATTTTTATTTATTGTATATAACAGTGTATTCGTATTTTTATGTTATTTTTGTATATGTATATAAAGTTGAGAAAAAATGGACAGTTAAAAAAAACCGCTTGCGTTAACTTAAACTAAAAATATGGTTCTCTCGATAAAAAAACATGAATCCGCTCGAAGGACTGCTTTAAAGATATTTTGCTTCTTGTTTTTTTCTATATATTTTATTATCGTCTACAACTCCTAATAAAAAAGCCAACAAAAGAACAGCTAATTACGACTTTCAAACAAAAACAAAGTCACCTAAAGAAATCCGCACCCATACACCGCAATAATGCAACAGTGCATTGCTCAATTCATGTGTCCCTTTCAAACCGGACCAAAAAAAAACACTGCTGTTTTCTAGGTACACATTTTTTATTGCCTATTATCGTGTTTTATGACACCGGTACCTTAGAATAAAAATGAACACAATATAATGGCAATTCCGAACTAGATAAAAAACCAAAATCGTCTGTTGCACATTAACAAAAAAGGACGAATATACGATATATACGCGTAAGTCGTATATAATGTATATATGAATTTTGTACACATAAAGGCGCAAACGCATACAATGAATACAATACCAACGAATGTACCTTTAATAATATTGTATAATAAGACATCGACCCCTGTTGATTGCAATGGAGACTTTAGGTCAGCTTACCAAACCGTAAGATGCTCGCGCGAGCGCAGCGATGGTCTTGCGTAATTCATCATCGTATTTTCTTGAGTCCGTCCGTCGTGTGTCCGGGTGCACATCGTTAGCACACGTATACACAGCACATGTGTGTGTGTGTGTCTGGTCCTGTCTCATATACATTGTGCTCATGTGTGCACTTACATGAATGGACGCACGGATTGCAAGACGTTATACGCGTGCGCGCACCCCAGAGGACGAAAACGATATTCAAGAAGCTTGTCCCTTTAAATGCAAACACAAGACACCCGGTTGAGCAAAGCGCGCATCTTGAGCGTATTGTGCACCCGCTGCATCTCGCTCCTGCGCATCGATGTGTGTCCGTTGTGATTTCTTAGACGTAATAATATCAAGGAAGAACGAACACGCGCGTATGCACATTTCTTTAAATTGTCAACGGCTATTTTAACCACACACACACGGACCGACGCGACGTGACTTAACGCAACGGCACACGACCTATTGAATAACATATAACATATATAGGCATTATGATGGCAAAGGGCATACATTTTAATGTACCGTATACACACTTATAATGTGTCTGAGTTATTGAGGGAAGATGCATGAATTGTATATTATATATTATATATGTTCTGAAGAAAATTGGAAAAGTTGAATCAGCTGCCCTGCTTCTGCCTTGATTTTTTAAAATAATTTATAAATTATTTTTTATCATTTCATTTTAATAAAAAATCAACTTTAGTTTGGAGCTGTTTTGTTGAATCTTCAATCAGCAAAAGTATATTGACATCAGCACCATCTGTTAAATCTTCAAGGACATTTTCATTTGACATTTGACACCAGATCGTAGCTGGTTTCTCGGAAATGCAAATATACAAAGACTATATCTGCACTGGTTTGATTGTTGGGAAGAATGTGTTGTTTCATTCCCTGGAGAATCTGGAAACGAACGTATCCGAATAGCATTCAGCTCAAAAATTCTGAAAATAATTCGCGGGTAAGGAAATAATTGTTTTCCTTCTCGGATACAGCTCTATAATATCAACTCTTTTCCATTATC
>JAAAKO020025974.1:0-30263 GCA_010015015.2 Bolitophila cinerea
GATACGAACTTTTCAGCCGACCTGTTATATTCATGTAATTGAAACAAATTTAGTTAATTGATTTAACACCACGAAAAGGAATATAAATACGTAGCATATATATATATATCGGTAGCTCTAATATCATATACTAAAATTATACAATTAACATATATGATTCTGGGATTTTGAAATTTTCTACAAGTCTCGAAGGATAAAAGAAAAAGAATTTCAGAATTACATCTTACCTACCGACCTTATGACTCTAAATTTACGTTTCCCTTAACTATTATATTTACAAAAAATATATATGTATAACATTTAAAATAATATAAATTGCATTCCAAGAGTTTCGCTAGTCGACGATTATATTTATTGGAAAGGAAATATAGGTCAGCAATATGTTAATTGTAGCTTTTTGCCATTTTTCTAAAATGTTCGATTCGAGAATTTTGCCACATGTCGTACTAAAAAGCTATTTAGCCAAAATGCTAAACCCTTTTGAACATTTTTTATGTTTACAATTTGATCTGATTTAAATAACAAATTGGAAAAATGACCATTTGCAAAATGTCCTGGTACCTTCTAATAACACAAACAAATAACCTATACGAAACAGAGATAAAATAAATGATTGTAGATTTATCTAGTGGATATCTTGCCACTTTTATAAAAGCTGTTTAAAACAATTTTCAAGAAACTTGACCATTTTTTAAATATATACATTTTTTCTTAACTAAAAAAACGATGATTCCTTTATGCCTTTAAAAGAAATCTTTACTGAATCATATATTGAAACTATTTAAATATTTTTTGAACCAGTGCACATCATCCAATTATGTATTCTAAAATTTAAAATAATGTTTTTTTCATGTTTTTTTAAATATATATGTATATATAAATATATTCTGTATATAATTAAATTACGTTTTAAAGCTCACTCATTCATTAGGTATGCATGATCAGATTCTAAATATAATGTAGTACTATAATCATGTGGCTGCGGTGTGCGTATCACAAATTATATAGTAAAATTATGTATAGTATATACTTATTAAAAACAAATTATAAACATTTTTAACATTTCCATGCATATTTTTGTGTTTATAAGTGAATGTGAGTATCTGTAGACATATCATTTTATGATTACAAGTGAATTCGGTTACATTTCTTACTTCCACAATGTTTAAGTTTGCGTGTAATTTGTTTTTAATATGCTGTCTGTGCTTCAGGATCAGTTCAAGTTATGTATGTTTATATTAATTATATTTTTTTATTTTACACTAAAATTGCTTTTAGAAAATCAACATTACGTCCTTTGAAAACTGTGAAGGTGTAGATGCCAAAGTGGATTTTTATAATATAACATACGATTATGTAAATGGACTGTCCGATACCGTTCATGGGCTGTACAAAGTGAAAACTGTGGAAATTAATCCACAATACCAGGTGATAATATATATATATATATATATATATTTGGGATAATGGTAGAATATCCGATTTTTTAAAGATTGCATTTTAAAATTTAATTTATAAAATATTTTTTTGTTTTTTTAGCTTCTTCTTACACGGTATCAGTGTGCAGCAAAGAATTTGGGACATTGTAAACTCAATCCAATTCAATACACTGAGCAGCTGCACTGTGAACGTTTTCATGGAGACGATTCTGGTCCATGGCACATGATCTCCACAGCATTGTCAGGTTCTAAATGCGGTGAAAGAACGGTATAACGGTTGTCAATGTATTTATTTCAATATAGAATTACATTTAGGATTTTTTTTTTAAATTATTTTTAGGGTGTTTTTGAACTTAAGAATGCAACTTTATTACCAGTTCATTTAAAAAACTACATTACCGAAGATCCTGCAAACTCCAATTATGAAATAAATATGCAGTTTCGTATAAAGAACGATTTACTTGCTATTGATTTCATCCGTGGCTGTGTGAATGTTAATTTTGATCTTATATTTTGAGTGAATTCCAAATAATATATAAAAATATATTATGACATATTATTGTAGATGTAAAAACGCAGTAGTTTATATACATTTTAATATATTCAAATAATAAAAATATATTTTCTTGAATTAAAATGTTTTACAGAAAAATAACCTTTACCCCCTTCATTTAAGAGGAATACTATTCAACTTCATTTAATTTCGAGTATTTGTATTATCGTATCGTCGAAATTAACAATTATCATCATTAAATGTCAATTTAAAATTTAAATCATTGATTTTATATATTTTTTAGAATTATATTTTTCTATAAAAAAGTTTTAGTGGTATTTTTTCTTGTAAATTGTAATTGTATGTCTTCCTTTTTCAAGTTCAGTTACTTATCGATAATCTTGCTTTAGCACTCCAGTAGAAAAAAGTGCATTAGTCTAACGGCAGGAACGTTTTAAAAAATAATAATTATGAATCAAAATCCCTTTTTGGTGTAGTTAATTAATTCAAATGAAAATTATTACCGAATGAGTATCTAGAGAGCTATACCTTTTGCACTTGTTAAATATATATAATATTGGATTTTACCAAGAGATCTCCGGAGATTCTAGAAAACGGTCAAAGTATATGATATATGGGCCAATTCAGAGGCCTATATTAAGAGTGCTGTCTTTATATTTGTTTATAAATAAATCAAATCAAATCAAAATATTTATGATAGAGGCAGTCGCCTATTTTTCATTAGACACCATAACACTTCTAGTACACAAAAACAAGTATTATTATTTTAACAAAAATAAAAATCCAAGAAAACAGATTAAGGGAGATTTCTACAAGTTATTTTTTGCCTGTCACCAATTATGTTCTATTTGTAGTTTTCGCACTGCAGATATTTTCCAAGATACTTAATAGTTTTTTTTAAAATTTGTACTACTCGCAAATATTTAGTGTATCTTCTTGATAGTCGTCCTCTGGTTACGATGGAATGAACACAGTGGATTCATTTCATTTACAAATAATATTAACAGTATGTGAACAAATTTAAAGTGGGTACAGGGTAGAGCTATCTTGTACTTTTTCTTCGTATCGTTTCATACGAGTAATTAAAAATAATAGACACTGATTCATAAATCGGAATATAAATAAATACAAAATATTTATTTTGCGACGAGACGGATTTTATATATATCTGATAAATAACATATTATGTATTTAAAATTTTAAATACATACGAGTTTTAATAAGCGATAAAATAATCAGACTGCACGTAGCTCTTATGCTCAATTTAATCAAAGATAATATTGATATAATTAAAAAAAACGTTTGGAATTGTTTAGTAAGACTAATGTGTTAGACTTTCTGTATAAAATATTAGGTATATAATAATATATGCATATTGTAATATATAATAATGTACCTTAGATGTAATTATTGTATATTTAAAATGCTTAAATATGTATAAATGGTAGATATATCTCTAAGAGGAACAAATAACACCAATAACTAACAGGGAAAAACGGAACGGAACGGGTCCAAGTTCAAGGATCAAAGTAGGAGCGAAAATGCTTTGATTTTTGGTTTTTGTTTTAGATAATTTAAATAGTTAAAAGAAAATTGTTTTTGATTAGATTGCATAAAATTTTAATTCATTTTTTTTAAACCAACATTAAATAGGCCCTATTAAAAAATCATTTAAATTCCTCAAAAAAATAAGTACGTTGACATCATAAAAATGACTCACTTCGTACATTATATTATACTGTCAGGATTCATGAAAAAAAATGAGAAAGTTGTTGGAATATATATTTTTTTTAGATATAATTCTATGCTTGATTTTAAATTTCACCCTTTTCAAAATATATTATATTATATATAGTGAGATCAAAGCGGTACAATCCCGCATATATACATACCAGGACCTATATATATGTACTTTTTGAATTGTTCCATGACGATCCTTTAAAACTCTTTCTCACGTCTAAAACTAAACGGACGAGCATATTTGAAATTAAACTTTGGATTAATGGTATAAATGCCCTTTAGATATTTTTTATCAAATTTGCATATGGGGTTTTTCGCAACACTAAGAGTCCACAAAGAGAAAACCTATTTTATTTTATAATATATATTATATTCTTAAACTGATATTTATATTAGTAAATAATTTACTGATTGAAGTGCAAAAATTTGTTCAAAAACCATCAATATACAAAAAAATGAGGAATTTTTCAGTGACATTAAAGGGGAGGTAGGCGTGGTATGTAGGAACTTTTTTTTTATAAATTTTATCATGTGCCAAGTTTGAGCAAGATCAAATAAGTAAAAGTGGGTTAAAAAGGTGTCGAAAGATTTATCGATGACGGTTATTAAATACTAAGTGATTTAAAAAAAGATTTTAAAAGCTATTTAAAGAAATAAATAAAATCAAGTTTTCTCAGGAAAATATGTGTGAAAAAATGGGTGAAACCTGTGTCCCAAAGTTGTGAGAGGGTTAAGATATTTATGCGATCTATGCAAGAATAACGGAATCGTTTTTAAATCCTCCTTGTAGGACATTGGATTTGATCGACTGGTCAGATCATGACAAGATGTTATCAAAATAATATATATTCTATATATATAGTTGCATATCATATAAAACGTGAACTAAGCCGCATCCGTCGCGTGGCCGTCGCGTCGTCGGCGCCAATACTATACGAGTGAATTGAATGTAAGCGATAAATCAATTATTATAGGTTGATTTTATCAAATATGAATTGCGCTACCTGCACGTAGCACTTATGCTCAATATAATTAAAGATACATTATTGATAAAAAAAATCTTCTTGAATTGTGTATATAGGGAGTCACGTATGTATATATTATATTTTTTTTTTTTTATATACATAAATATTCATATATTTGTATGTTTTGTTTACAATTGCAATTTCGAACGACATTCCATTCTTCATTGATAAAAATAATAATAAATAAATGCCACCCTGTAAAATGCGAAATCTATATAGCCATAAAAGATAGCTATTTTCGTTTATTCCAAAACGAATATAAAATGAAAGTGTATCACTGAGTTTATTCTATATTGTTTCTGATAGACGGACAAAGTAGCAAGTATATTAAAAACGTGTTGCAAGTTTTAAGAAAGTTTAAATAAAATAAAATAAAATGTCGCAATTGTACGCGTTAAAAGAAGTGTCGGAAAATAATGGAAAGGATGGAGCACCGACTTGGATAGTAATCAGGGACAATGTGTACGACGTGACAAGTTATTTGAATGACGTAAGTTATACCACCTATTATATTAATTAAATTAAAAATACTACTATTAAATACTCTGATTGAAAATACGATTTAAAAAAAAACTTTATATTTCAAGATTAAAAAAAAATAGTATCATTTTTGAAAATATGGTAAAATGGTTAAAATTAATATTTTTTAAAAAAATATTATTGTTACCAAGAAGAAATGGTTACAATCAATACATTTAATTACCCCATGAATTTTTTACATGAAATAAATTATTGGAGCATTTATTTGGCACACTTTATTGTTAGTCGTTTTTAAATGATCAGAAACACTATTTAAATAAACAATAAAATTAAAATGGTTCTTAAATTTTATAGCATCCTGGCGGTGGTGAACTTATTACTGAATGGGCGGGTCGCGATGGAACCAAAGGATATGACGATTTTGGACATTCTGGTGACGCAAATAAGATTTTGAAAAAATTCAAGATCGGTGAACTAATTGAGGTAAGATAATTTACATGATTAAACAATCCCACATTACTAATACATATTATACAGCAATAATATAACTAAATAAATATTGTTTATATTTTTACAGGAGGACAAAAAAGCCAATAGAAATAAAATTGAAAAGAAGCCACGACAATCAAATGTATACATTGATATGCAGAAAAAAAAGAAGATGTTTTCATTTTTGTTATGTCGTTAAATATAGTCCTTTTGTAAATTTTCAACATATATATATATATATATATATATGACTATCATAAATTATATTAATCACTCCACTATATTTATACTTAATAAGATATTACACTTAGTATTTAAATAACAAACTTATGATATGTTTGCCTTTAGTATTGTAATTAATAATTAAACCACTTTTTTAAATATATACCAACAAGAACAAAATAATAGGTATTTTAAATATTTTTTATAGCAAACTACATACTCATGAAATGGCACACAACCAGGTAGACAAATCAACAAAATACATAATTTCAAAATCAGTCTTCTTTTCCAAAAATAGGGTTTGGAGAAGTGTTTTTTTTGTTTTATAATTATAAATTTTATTTAACATTCATTCCACTGCATCATTATATTTAAATCATACCATATATTGACATAAACAATATTTAAATTTATCCGAATTTATCTGAGAAATTCAAAATGTAAAATATATATTTTTTGCGCCAACTATTGTAAATCTATTAATAAAAAAATTCAAATATAATGGCAAACAATGGCTCCCTCTATTATCCATACCCATGAACCTATATACACAATTTTACAAAGCGCAGCTAACTTTGTGCATGATGCAACTGTCAAAATCAAATATTACATGTTGTTCAAAAATAAAAATTTGTATCGTATATTTTACAAACGCCGTTTGAGGTTTGATTATTTCAATCTCTAAAATTTCAATAAGTTCAATTTTATTTTTTTGAGCTCATTTGTCTAGTAAAATGTTGAAGGCAACGCCTAGAAAGCCATATGCTAAACCTTACTCTGTTGATTTTTGTACACCTCCAGCTCAGACGAGTCTGAGTCGGGAGTTAAAACAGGTTTTGAACGAAAGAAATTTGTTGACGGCTAAATCACGGTTAAAAGGTAGTTTATATTATTTACGATTGTGACCAAATTTACTTATTCAAAGTTTGAAAATGTATTTGGAAATATTTATATTTATATCCAACAAATTCTGTACTTATTTGAAACAACATATGTAAACAGTTTGTTTTTTAAACTTTAATTGAGTTTATTTTAAATTTAACTTAATAAAAACATTATTTAATTGAATAAATACATTTAAATTAGCCCTAAAAAAATATATTTTATTATTGTTTGCAGTATGTTCTATGTTAGTTACACCAAGTCCCGAGGTCAACAAAAGGAACAACTTTAGATTGCAAGCTATACAGGAGATATATACCTCAGAGAAATCGTACATAAGTCAGCTGGATGTCCTTATGAAATTCTTTGTTAATCCGCTTAAAGAAAGACGGATTATTAGCTCTATTCATTTTGATGCACTCTTCGGGCAACTGGAAATGATATACAACCTCAACAAAGAATTACTGAACGAGCTAGAAGTAGATTTAAAGAATGTGGCTAAAGCATTTTTACGGCTAGCTCCCTTTTTCAAGCTTTATTCCGTGTATGCTTTCGACTTTAATCGAGCTCAGTTAATTTTACAAGTAACTATAAATTATTTTGTTCCTGAAATTGATCGTAATATAATTAATTTGAATTAAAGGAAATAACAGTAAAAAATGCACAATTTAGACTGTTTCTGGAACAAACCGAATCCCGTCCAGAGGTGCAGACTAAACTTTTGTCGCTGCTCATAGCTCCCATCCAACGTGTCCCAAGATACAGACTGTTATTGCAGCAAGTTATTTTATACTCTAGCCCAATTGATCGAGATTTCAAAATATTGCAAGGTAATATTATTTATCTTTTATAGTAATTTACAAATAATATTGAGAATTTATTTTTTGTCTAGAATCAATAAAAGAAATCGAAAAAACTGTTTCTCATATGAACACCGTTATTCAGGATCAAGAGATAACGCAAAATCTCATAAAAATGCAAAATTCTTTATTGAATCGTTTGCCCAGCATTGTAAAACCAAGTAAATTCATTTGTTGCATTATGTTTTGATGTTTTATTTATTATTTTTTTATTTAAGGCCGAAAAATAATTAAAGAAGGAATTCTGGAAAAAATATCTAGCAATGGCAATAATCTGAGACGATACTGTATCCTTATGTCTGATATATTCATGTATTGCAAAATTTTAAAGGTTTAATCATAGAACAGTATATAAAACTATAGGATTTAAAATAACTTAATACAATTTGTTTTCAGGATCGTACTAAAAATACATTAGTTCCTAATTCTCTGCAATGTTGCTGTATTTTTCCACTGAAAAAGTGTCGTATTGTCGAAGTGTTTGCTGGAAGTTTTAAAATTACCTGTCAAGGAGACGGAATTATATTTAGTGCAAACGATATCGGTGTCGGTCGAAATTGGATGACGACAATAAAAGAGACTATTGAAATGCACATTCAATGTCGCAAGACAATTCGAAAAGGTTCTAGTAAAAGGACCCCAATTCGAAAGAAAGACTTGAAAAATTTTGAGCGTGATCAACAGTTTCTAAGTCCTATTCGAAACAAATATGTAAGTTTATCAAATATACATTTATACATACAAAAATTAAAAATGTATATTTGTTGTAGGATTACGAATCTGTCTTTCGTTGCGACGCAGACTCGGATGTAGAAAGCAGTTCTCCGACTGGTACTAATTGTTTTAACAGACCAACCAAAAAAGGGCTTAAACGAAGGCATTCGCAACCTCTAGAATTAGAATCTGCGACGTTGAACGCCGCGATGTCTAATAAATCACAAAAACCATCTTTTAGAAGTTGGTTTAATTTGAATGGGTCGGTTCCAACGACATTTGTAGAGAATTCCGAGGATTCAACATATGGTTTTTCTCAGTTCACAAATACCAAATCCTATATTCGGTCACACAGTGTTGATACGTCAATACAACCTGAATTACTTGCTCAAAACGTCCATCAAGATGTTTTGTACCCACTACGGTCGAGCGCAGATAACACAGAGAGCTTTAATTCATCAAAAAATAGTAATTTGAGCAATAACATAAACGAAGTTCAAGTTACTAAAACTAAACCAATCGAGGAGACCGAATTTAAAAGCGTTACCAGAAAACGAGTTAAATTCGATGATACGGCTAGCAGTTCCAGAGCAGGTACAACTGATACTGCAGCATATTGTTTTCCAAATGTAAGAGCCGATTCTCTATCGTTGCGACAAAGATTGCGTCAATTGTTCGTAAACTTATTTTAAACCATTTTATATCGATATAAAAGTCGTTTTTTTTTTAATTGATTTTTTTTATTTGAAATCTGTGTTCAAATGAATCTAAGGTAATTTGGCAAACACAAAGAATAAAGTGTATACATATTAGGAATCCGTACCATTGTAAAAAATTCGGTAAATTTAATGCAAAGAATATAAAATGTATACCAATTTAGGCTCACACCTCTGAATTATAACTTGTATTGAAAATTAAAGAAGCATTATCTATTAAATAAAAAAAAGTATTATAGAGCTTATTTTAAGTTAAATTTGAAATATAATAATTTTTGTTAATTACATTTATATATTATAAAAAAATTAAATAAAATTAAAAATATTTGCATGCACCTGCACACATCTTGTTTCTTTTTATAAATTGTAAGTTATTACTTAAATTTTAAAGATACCTTGCAAAAAAAAGTTTAATAAATGTTGAACATTGTTGTGTGTCACCTACTATCTTCTTGATTGTAGTTTCTTCTATATGCTTCAATACTCTTACCATGTACGTTATGACTAGAAAAATATTATATTTTAGATTTGGAAACAGACAAATGATCATTCAATGAATGAATTCATAAGGGAAAATAAAGAAATCCTATCGTGGATGTACTGCTAATGCGTAAGCAAATTACCTTCACTATTTAGGGGTAGCTCAGTGCAACAATATCATGTTTTTTTGTATTAACATTATTTATTATCAGTATCACAAATACTAATTATATATAACATTAAAATTTAAAAGACGGTTTCCCAAAATGGTAATATTTGATGTGCTATACTAAAATGAATTTAAAAACAGATGCTTGAATGATATGATTGAACAAACCCAAACTCTGAAAGTGTTATCAAATTGTTTATCTTATCTCTTTGCAAGAGGTGTATGTACACATTATAAACGTAGAGTCAAACATGTGTAGTGTGTAATTGAGTTAGTAGAACGAATATCGGTAAATCTTCTATCTTAAAAGTTTCCATAGCACGTAGATATTATGAATTTTCCAAAACTGTATTTATGGGCTGTATGCGTTGTGTTGTGTTTTCTACATTCATTGTATGTTAATTATATTATACTATTACTATTATTACTAACTTTTCTCTTGTGTAAAACACGCATATTTTTAGTTGCGAGTTACATTTGCAGAAAACAAATCTAAATTGGACGACATTAAATCATGAAGAGATAACATCAAATTTGGAATTAGTCAGCATAGATGCATCTCTAAACAAAATCGTATCAATCCCTATTACACTTTTTCAAAACCACACACGTTTAACTAATCTCACTATAGCCGGAAATAAAAACTTTAGATTTATTGAAAATTCGCCATTTCTTAATAGCAAATCTCTTGAAATATTTCAGTGTGAAGATTGTGGAATTGATCATATTGACTCGAAAACCCTTAGTTTAGTTCCAGCATTGTTGAAATTACTTCTAAGTAGAAATCATATTTTAGAGCTTACCAAATTTAAAAGCAATTCACTAATAACTTTTGAATGTAATTATTGTAACATTAAAATTATATCTCCCACAACATTTGAAGAAACGCCACGATTAGAAGTTGTTCAACTTAACAATAACCAAATTTCGATTATGGATCCAAAGATATTTTGGAAAAACCGATACTTAAATTCGCTTGAACTAGAACATAATCGACTGCAGGAATTTTCATTTTTTATTGTTGAACACAACAAAAATCTAAAAAAGCTTTGCATTGATGAAATCACCATAGAGAATTCAATTAATAACACACAACTTTTAGAATTGATTGAAATAAAAAATCTTCGAAAACAATGTAAATACGTGAATTCAACAATTGACAATAAAATTAAAGGAATATCAGATGCATTTATCGCTAGCTACCTGACACTTGTAGTTCTTATAGAAGGAACTATTGTAGCATTTCTAGTTATTTATTTTGCAAGAGTTGTATATTCCAAGAAAGATGACGTTGATTATTCGTTAACTGTGCTCCACGATAGTACAGTTTACAAAATAAAATAAATTATTTTATGTAATGCTTTATAGATTTTGATGTATTAAAAACGAAATTGCGAATAGTTAGATAAAATGTACATTTCAATTGTTTTGTTGTCTATGTATATATATTCATTAAAAATGTCAACATTCCTATGTACAATGAATTATAAATGATTTACATTTAACAGCTACACCGCTACACGTATATTTAAATTTAAAAATAATAATTAAGTATAAAAATATGACTGTTTATACATATACATTAGTAGTTGCAAATATAATTTTAGATGAAGGAAATTAAATGTATTAGATTTTAAGATAATATATACACGATAAAATAAAAAGGTATAATTTTAAACTACATTTTCAATATACATTTTTTAAATATTCAAACGTATCAGATATTTCACCTAATTGCACTAACACTATAAGGCAATACTTATACTTCCCCTAATAATTGTATTACTACTTTTTGTACTTGCATTTAAATTAAATATTAGTATTACGTTTTATCCAAATTATAAACACCTGTTATAATTACAACGCGATAAAATCCTTTTTAAGATGCACAATTTAAATAATTGTATACTTGGTTCTTAAATTCACATAATAAAAATATATTAAGAAGAAAAATTGAGATATTACTTAAATAAAAACGGCATTTGTAAAACTAGGTTTATGGCGACGAAGACTTTTCGGTTAGGTTGTCACGAAAAAACTTTATTTTTTGAACAAAGTATCCTTCAAGGCTTTCTGCACACCGATAGAATGGCGATTCCTTGGGATTATAATACCGACAATTGTCAAATATTTTTGTCATATCGCCAATGAATTCGGATAGTGTAGAATATCCACGATCGTTAATTTTAGAATCAATCTTTTGAAGGTCTGTAAATTTGTTTATATTTATTATATTTGAAATTATTTAACACTTTGTAATCCTACCCATTGGATCCTTGATTACTCTATAGTAATCTGGGGCTTCACCTGGATCAACAGGTTCCATAAATGGCCAAGAACTTTTGTGAGTCTGTTATATTGTTTTTTATATGTTAATAAAAATATTTTTTAGTATAATTTAAAAATATATATATTACCTGGATTTGCTTAATTAACTTTTTCAAATTGTCATACTCAAGATGACTTAGACTCTTCATGTTTGCGACATTTGCCGACGTGTTGCGCTGACAGTTTGGACAGATATATTCGTCGATGAAATCAGCTTCACTTTGAAGAATACCCACACAGCGTCCATGGAACCAGTCCTGGCACTTGTCGCAGCAAATATAAAACTGAGATTCATCATAAGGTTGTCGGCACAGACAGTACAGCTCCTGAGTATCACGTGCGTGTTTGCACTCGCTGCAGACAAATTCGGACAAGTTCTTCGAACCTTCCTCTGTGATTTCGACACACTGTCCATGAAACCAGTTATTACAAAGATCACAACCTACATAAAATCTTTGAAGAAACAAAACATTTTTATCAACCTCCGGAATCTGTTTTAACCTTATAAAACTTACTTGGAGTCATCGTATGGAGTCCGACAGACACAATATAACTTTTCCTTTTTCTTTGAAAGGCTAGGGTGATTTCTTGACAAAGACATTTTCCCAGATCCTTTGCGATTTCGATTACTTGAAACACTTCCTTTAGTATTATTTTCTGGTGCGGTCGGGGTCGATGCCGAAGCATTTTTAGCTGGCGATGGAGCAGATCTAAAAACACATTAAACTTTTTATTTGTTTTTCCATGTTTGGTGTAAAAGGTATATTACCTTCGCTTGTTGTTTGCAGCGCCAGCATTTCCCTTGACTTCGTCTTGCTTTTTTCGTTCTTGATTAGCACGTGAGGCTAGCTCAGTAGCCAGCTCTTTCTGAATGTCAATCTGCAATTCCTTGTCAAGCAAAACACGTTTTTTCAGTATATCCTTTTTCAGTTGTTCCTTATGACGATAAAGTCGAATCTTTAAATTGTACGGATAATAATATTTATTAAATCTCATGTCCCTACACTGTTTTTATATATTTAAACGATATGAAATGAAAGTGGACAGAGAAATAGTGGGAGATTTAAATTTAAAAAAATATTGAAAACTAGTGAATGAATCAGTTAAAAAAATGTTTCGCCAAAAGAAGAAAAAAATGTAAATATATAATACTTATAATGTTCTAACCTGAGTTTGCTGATTTTGCTTTTTCTTATCACTTTCGCGCTTTATAGCAGCCATTCGACGATTATTCATCGGTGTTTCAACTTGTTGTACCACAGTTGGTTTGGCAACATTTTTTTGAGGAGTTTCAGGTTTAATAAGTTCCGAAGAACTGCTTGGTACATTACTAGCAACTTGACTGCGTGGAGGACGTCGCTTTGGTGTATCAAGAATCCAATCATCATCGTCTTGCGTTCGTGAGGAAGGACGTTTTTTATTGTTTGATGCTGGTTTTGCTGGGGATGGGTGTTGAACTGTATTACTTTGGTGGGTATGTGTTGTTGCTACGGAAACTACGTAGGGCTCTGCTTTCATTTGTTTTTCCTGATATCGTTGAAGATTTAATAGTTTTTCTTCGATTTCAGGATTTAGATTCTCTTGTCTCAGAGCGTTCTTTATTGCTAAAATTAACATTAAAAATAATTATCATTTGACAAACAAAAACTCTGATTCAATATACTAACTTTGCTGAATATAGTCTGGTGTAACTACAAAAGAAGCATCATCCGGATTAACGGTAGCATTATCGAGTTTTATGATTTCGTCCTTCACCTTTTGATCTTCCATGTTCTTTGTAGATTGTTGCGGTAGGGATTTTTGCTCCGTTTGCTGCTTTCGTATTTTATTATTGGCCAACACTTTTTGCATAAGTTCTTTTTTAACGTCCACACTAACAGTAGAACCATTCACAATAATTTTGACGGGTGTCTTGGTCTGGGTTGTTTCAGTTTGCGATGACAATGGCTTTGTCTTAATATGAAAAAAACATGTTAAATTTGGCTAACATTACATTTTTGGAAGGAACAGAGCCAATATAAAAAACTTACCCCAAGAATTTAAAAATTGTGGAAAAACTTTATTTAAATTTAAGAACACAATACGTTGAACGAATACACTTATTTAGAGCATTTATATGTTTTTTTTTTAAATTGAGAATAAATTGAACAAGTGTTGGAATCACTCATGTATATTTATTCAAAAATATACTACAAGACCTACTGTCTAGATTACAAATACAATTACCCACAATAAATCGTAGTTTTTATGATTATACTCAGTTTGATGAAAGACCTACCGTACATATGCTGTCCCAGCCAGACTATCATATCCTAGACAGGTTTTAATTTATCAGGAAACATTAGAACCAATGTTTGTTTTTTCTTTTTAAATTAAATTAAATCATAAAAATGTATCAATAAAAAAGAATACAAGTGTTCGCTTAGTTTAGCATGAATACAACATTTTTTGGCTCTAAATAAAGTTCGCAATACACGTTTTTCCAGAATTTTTAAATCTATCATTAAATCTAAGGAAACACAACAAAATCTATAGTAAATAAAAGCTGTTTGAAAGCTTGGTAAAATCTTATTCATAATAAAGTTATTATAAAAAAATGTGTCCCGTTCAACAGTCCAAAGCACAAAATGTAAACAATTTTTATATCGCCTTCAATTAAACTCAAACGAACTTTAAAGTGAATTAGAACGTATGCGTTTGCGTTACTAAATCGACAAAAAGCGCTATGAACTGCTGATCGGAAATGACTGGAGAAATGACTTTTTACAGGCATATTTGTATAAAATTCAATGCATAGCGCTTTTGCAATGTAAAAACATGTGTTATATAATTTACCAAAGAAATGTTCTTTTTTAAGTAAATTCTAATAACGGGACAAAATTCAAAATGGAACAGGAATGATTGTGTATGTAAACACTTAACAAAATAAAGTAGTCTGAGAGTTAGTATATTATACATTTCTGGCTAAACGAGACCACGTTATTATGAAAACCAAAAAATATTGACGAACAAAAAAAAATAAATTAAATTAAAAACAAACATTGGTTAGTCATGTTACTTAAAAAAATAGGAGAATGAATCAAAAACGATTTAGTAATGTTAATGAATTTTATTGCAAAAAGCGCCTACATTTTACAATTTTTATTTTTCTCAATATATAATTTATACACAGAGTGTAGTAATACAATTAAAACTAATTTGAAAAGAAATATATAAATTAGTTTGCACAATGAGTACATGAATAAAAATTAACACACAGACATTTATATACTTAGATTTAATTTTGTTTTTAAACTTAATACACGACTTTTATTATTGAAATGATTTTTACAAACTAACGTTTTTGGAATCTAACAAAACCTTGGAAGAGAGCAGTATTGTTCGTACTCAATATTGATGAACATTTGAATATGTAAGTTAAATAAATTAAAAAAGTCGTAATATTTTTTTTTTTGTGAAATTTAAAACAAATGTTTTATATGCATACACGCAATTAACATAAACTTATATATACTTGTTTTTACGGTAAACTAATACGATATATACATATACATATATCTTTATGTATATATATATATATAAATTAGAGTTTAAAAACCACTTTTGTCCTTTTAGAAATTAATAAATACTTACTTGCTGGTGTTGAGGAGGAGATTGCACAGGGGCAAGAGGTGGTGGCTGTGACGATTGTGTTTGAGGCTGTGCCGGTTGAACAGCTAAATATATTTTTGTTGGGCCCAAAACTCCTTGCTTTCCGCTTGTTTCTTGGGCTATAACAACATAAAAAATAATATTATTTAAGTACTATAAAATTTTGGGCTCGTAGAGAAATGGCTTACCTTTGAGAAGTTGCTGTTTAACTTGTTGTTGTACAAGTGCTAATTGTTGTGGAGAAAAATCATTTCCAGCCAATCCTTGTAAAACAATTCTGGGTCCCTGTGGCGTCTGTATCACTTGTGCTGTTACACATTTAATAACAGTTCCTGGTGGCTGACCTTGCAATAGCGACTGTTCAATTGATGGTGCAATGGTTTGAAGATGTGTTGACGGCGACATCAAAATCTGCTGCTGCTGTTGGCTCTGAACGTTTGACTTCTGTGGTGTCAATTGTTGCTGAACTTGGATTTGTTGAACCACTTGTCGTTGTTGGGGTACTTGTACTTGTATGTGTTGTTGCTGCTGCTGTGGTTGTTGTTGTTGTATTGGCGACTGTTGCTGTACTTGCACTTGGATTTGTTGTTGTTGTTGTGGCTCCTGTGATTGCATTTCACTGGTTGAATCTGGAATCTGACTGCCTGCATCCGAGACAATGTGACATTGACCGTCATTTTGCGTTTTAATGTGAGCTACTATTTGAGCTTGATTATTTCCCAACGGTCTAATTACGACCTGTTGTCCGTTTACTGTGGCTACTTGAAGTTTGCCAGATGCTAATTGTTGTGCTAGACTATTGTTGTTTACAATAATTTGCGACGTTTGCTGTTGTTGCGGTTGAGTTTGTTGCTGCTGCTGTTGTTGTTGCTGCTGTTGTTGCTGCTGTTGTTGTTGCTGTTGTTGTTGCTGTTGTTGTTGCTGTTGCTGCTGCTGTTGCTGCTGCTGTTGCTGAGCAACAAATACCTGCTGCTGAAGTTGTTGCTGTTGCGGTGCTTGAACGACAACTTGTTGTTGTACCATGATTTGTTGCTGTTGTGGTTGCTGTTGCTGAATTTGTTGTTGTATCATTACTTGCTGCTGCGGTTGCTGGTGGACTTGTTGCACTTGCTGTGGGCTTGGAGATTGTGTAATTATTCTTTGACCTGGTGCGAGCAATATTCGCTGCCCACCAACCATAACCTCTTGTTGTACATTAGATGAATTTACAAATTGTTGCACAAGTTTTTGTCCAGATACCAATTGTTGAGGTTGCTGATGCTGCACAGCGGGTAATTGTACTTGAATTTGTTGCTTTGGTTGTTGTTGCTGAATTGGTTGCTGCTGAATTTGTTGTTGAACCACAACTTGTTGTTTTGGAGTAATAACTACCTTGTTGTTAGCCTGGTTGATTACAACCTTTTGACCAGAACCTTGCGTCAGTAGTTGTTGGAGATTTGATGTATGTATTACTTTTTGTCCTGGCTGTGCTCCAGGTAATAATTGACTTTTAGAAGTGATGATTTTCGGAGTGTTTGAAGCTATTTGCACTTTTGGTGCGGCAGGACTGGCTGATAATACCTGACCACCACTAACAACTACCTGTTAAAATATAGAATATTGTAAAACATTGATTTTAAAAAAATAAACAAATACTTACTCTGGACGGAGTGGCTGGTTTGGCTACATTTTTTGTCGTCACTGTAGTATTTTTCGCGACTTGCTGTCGTATGACAACTGATTTCTGGGCTACAGTAGGGGATTGTGACGGCGAGGAATTGGATACTACTGTCTTTGTTGCACTGCTTGTTTTTGTAACGGGTATTGCGTTAGTTTTTAAAACGGTTTTCGTTTGGTATCCGCTGGGATTTGTAGTTAGCACGTGTAGCTTTCCATCAGGCATCTGAATAAGCTGTTGACCAGGATTAAGGCCACGTACACTGACTTTACCGTCTGGACCTCGAATAATTTGCACCTTTTGTGAAACTTCTGGCGTTGCCGGCGGTGTAGCAGCAGCTGGGCTTTGAGACGCGGTTTGAATTTGTTGCTGTTTAGCTGCGGGGGCAGGTATATTCTGTTGAATAATTTTTGTAGATCCATCCGGATTTTTAACGACAATTTTACGTTGTCCTATTATATGTTGTTTGATGCCATCTAAATGAATGAAACATATTAAATTAATATTAAATTTTTAAAAAATATGCAAAAAGTATCCTAAAAACAACATGTCTACCTGTTTCATCTACTTTTTCCTCCGTTGTTTTGGCAGCTTGCACAACAACTTTATTTAATTTATCTAACTGAACTTTTTTTAGATATAAAATGCTTACCTTGATTTTGTTTTTGCATTTCCTGCGCTCGTTTCTGGTGGTGTGCAGCACGCTGCAGACGGAGCTGTTGCTCCATCTTTTCCTTAATTTCCTCAGGGGTCGCTTTATGGTTTACTGAAACCTTGATACTAGGTGTTGTTGCTGGTAATGTGTTAACTTCTTGTGGTCGTTGGGCTGGTAATTTACCGGTTGTTTGTCTCGTTACCGGTAACACATTTGCTTGATTAGTTTTTTCTTGCCTTCAAAAAAATATATACATTAAATGTTGTGTGCTTACAATGTATATCGTTACTTACTTTTCACCAAATTGCTTGATTTCCCAGAGCTCCAATTTATCTTCATCTACCCATTCCTCTGTAACTTGTGGCTCGGTTTTTTGTGGTGACTCAGCACGCTTTCGTTTCCGTAAACCAGATCTTATTGAGGTAAATTCTGTAATACAAATTGAATTATTAGTAATATAAATAAAAAAAATCAACAAAAAAATTACATACCTCGAATTGTTTTAGGCAACTCCAGAGGAATCACAACTTTTCTGCGTAGATATTGTGTTTTCTCCGAGAAACGTCCACAGTGACGCAATTTCAGAATTTCAAGCGACATAATCTCTGTTTCGGTGGTAACCTGGTGCTTTCCATCACTTGTCGGTGGTTTTGTCGACATATCATCCCACTTCATACAACACCATAAAATTCGAAGTTGTAATGCAATTGCAGATAATGTCTTTACATTCATAGTGCGATACAACCAACAGGTTTTAAACAGCGGTCTTGAGCAGGGATATGGCCAAATTGACATGTTCGTCTTGGCCAAGTGATGAAAACCGTAAACAACACTACGACCTCCACATCGTCCTAGCTTTGTTACTTCATGTCTTGGCAATGACATAAGTGATCGAGTTCCTTTTCGAGTCAGATAACTGCCAACTACTGGATATTTCGAAGCTGGAGTTTTTACTTGTTTATGTGCAGCGTTCGTTTTAGAATCTAAGCCTATTGACTTGTGTAGATATAGTTTACCCTGGCTCGATTTAGCTGTGAACACTCTTTCATTTCCGGATTCGTCAAATTCCGTGACCACACATTCCTCCTTCTTAACAACTTTTGTGTTACTGGTAAATCGTCTATTTGGATGTGATACGTACTTCGATTGACCAATTGTAGAAGATGAGCGAATCGTTGTTGACGTTCGTCTTGAATCTGCTATACTTTCTCGTGAACGCGTTTTTATGCTACAATTTGAATCATGTTCGACGGTTCCATCGTCAAACCTGGTTGTGGTTCGACTTGTTGTGCTGGTAGTGGTTGTTTGTGTTGTGGTTTTTGATTTAACACATCTTCGAGAAGTTCGCGTACGTGGTGATACATTATCATCTTCGGTGTCAACAATTGAAACTTCCTTAGAATCTTCAGATACTTGTCTGTTTTCGTCCTTTGAAGTTGTAACATCTATATCGCTTATGGAATCGTTAAGTCTACGTCGCTTGGAATCTGGACTTTTTGTTGTTGTATTTAATTCTGTTGATTCAATGTCTTTAGTAGAATCATCTGACACATTATCGATAACTCCAGATACTATATTTGTATTTTCTTCTTCTTTAACGTGTACATCCGTTTGCTCTTTTATGTCTTTCATTTCAACATCTTTACTTTCTTCTTTTGGTTTAATTAAAACAATACAATTATTTACATTTAATTCATCATAAAAGTACAAGTTTGCCATAGCCTCGCGAAAATCTTTAGCTAATTTTAATGGATCGTCTGTAAAATCTTCGCTACCTTCAGAAATTTCAGCATTTCTCTTATTTTCAGTTAGCTTCTGTTCCAAAATCGATGGTTTTTTATTAACAATAGCCATTATTGCGGCAACAGTATCTTTAGAACCATTTCCCGCTGTATGAGCTTTCCTTAGCAACAATAACAGTTCACGCTTCACACGAGACTTTTGCATACATATGGAGGAATAGCAGGTAATCACACTGGCTTGTGGCAATGAGAAACCATTATTGTTGCATTCTTTAGTGTAGCACTTGTAAATTTTTCCAAATCGGTTGAGTTGACCAAATTGTTGTCGAACGGACTGGATTCGCTTTGCTAATGAGTTTACCATTTCCATATCAATATTGGGAATTTTAGCTGAACCCGATGCTGCTAAATTCGCGACTTTAGTTATAGCGATTAACTGCTTTTCTACACTTGTTTGTGCTGCAGTGTTTGTAACACATGCTTTAACATTTGAAGCATCTTTTTCAGTAACCAAGTTCTTTTCATCTTCAGTCTTTACAGCTAATTTAAATCTGTTCTCTTCTTCTTCTTTAAGACTGATTCGACGTACCAAAAGATCATTCAGTTTAGATTTCTTGCCAATCTTAGGATATAAAAGTCGACCGGGAGCTGTTAAAGCACGCGATATGTCCAATTCTTCGAAATTATCAACCACCTTTAAAATAGTAACATTTCGGAATTCTATTGGCATATTTTTTTCTTTATTTTCAGTTTCTTGGCCAATTTCGGCTTGCTGACGATTAAAATATTCATAGGTAGATGGTCGCATTGCAACAATTTTTTCAAGTGAAGAATTTCCTTGTTTTATTTTACACATAACACGATCCGGACGAGCTCGATCTAGCACTGTTTTTCGTACATGATGCTTACGACCGTAAGACATCCATATCCAGCCCCACTGACCATGAATACGATATTCCTCTCCTTTTTGTTTCCAAACTTGGTGTTTTAGCCCAAGGGAATATTTAACGAAATTTATTGCCAAGCGATTACGTTCTTCTTCGTCATCACGTTCGCGTTTCTCTCTTTTATCAATTTTCTTTTTTTCGTCTCGTTCCGTCGATGTTATTCTTTGCATTTTACTGTGACCAAGTTGTTCGTGCCATACATTTGCAAAAACCGGACTCTTGAAGCAAGCCTGCAAAATAACAAGCACTTTAGCAAAGTCCGATGGCTTTGAACTACTATTAACAGCTGCGACCCAGGTTTTTCGCAAGCCTGTCCAGTTTGGGTGCATAAATGGTTTAGATACACCTTGCTCCAGTGCTAAAATTGTTTGACGCAAAGTGGAAACTACATTTGCTTGGATTCCGTTTGCAAATCCATTCCACTTAAATTCAGAGGCAGTGGTTAGCGAAAATTTATGGGACAAGTGCCTTTTCTTGTCACGTTCTTCATTCCGCTGGGGTTTGTTTAGAGCCACAGTGTTCGTTGTAAATTGATTGACGTAGGTTTTGAAAGAGTTTTCCATACCCAATCGGAAAATTAACGTACCATTTGAAATCTGATTGATTTTGTTACGTGTCAAACGAGTTTCAACATCGACACCAACAATTTCCAAATCATCTTTATTCGATACAGTATTTTTATTTGAAACATCATTTATGTTAAATGTACGTGGCATCAATGATCCAGTTTTAGATCGGGTAGTGTGTTTTGCTTGATCAGGGGTTGAATTAGACGGCTTATCCCCATTCGAGTCTACATCAACCATATCTGAATCTGGATCCTCATTTATGGTTGTATTATTTTCCTCAATCGGTGGTGAAGTATCATCATCTGGTGACGGAGATCCTTCTTTTGTATTGTCACGTTTTTCTTCGGCAGAATCAGAATCCTTTTTTAACATACTCTCAATTTTTTGATTCTCAATCTCTAAATAGGACTTTTTGTTGCCCTTATGCTGTTCGGTTAGAGTTTCGGTGATTCGCATCTGTCGCATGATTTCATCTTTAAAATCGGATAACTCACGGTTTAACGATAGCTCCATTTCTCTATCATCGAGTTTGGTAAGAAGAAATTTAAATTGTGCAACGGAACTGTAGTACCAAAACTCTGTGCCGTCTTCATTCTCTACAAAAATTCTACGACTAATAAACCAGTATTTTCTACCGTGTCTATCATAACCTAGATGTTCTTGTCTGCACAACATTCCTTGTTTTTCTTGTGATGATATACAGTCGTAGACACCAGACAGTTGATGAGACTTGCAAATGTTGCACTGCCAGTCTTCTGTAGGTACATCACCCAATGGAGGATCAACACATTCCAAATGATATACTGCTGGGCAAGTTTCACAACACAATAAATCGCCAAGTCGATGGCAGATGCGGCAATGATCATCATATCGAATAGGACCCTCTTGCAAGAGGTCGTCTCGCACCGTGGTAGTAATTAGAAACTGATCGGTCAAAAACTGAAGTATCGTCAAACGATCAGCAATGCCTGTAAATGGATATTCTTTTGTTGACAATATCGTCAAAACGTTTTTGTCGAATGATGCATCACTTTCAACGTAGCTTTTGAGAACCTCTGGCCAAGTAACTTGATCAATGAGGTATAATGAAATATTAACACTGTCCTTCTGATCAAGTGTACCAAAATGAGTTGTCTGCGAATCTTCTTCACGGAAAATAGCTTTCAATAACATAATATGAACCTCGGTCAAAAGGGTACTTTGTTCATCAGATACAAGGGCCGCACAAAAGTCTTCAAGACGAAATGGTGATAATCGAACCAAATACTTGAATCTTCTTATGATTTCGTAAATCGATGCAGCGCGCAATGAAAATTCTCTTGGAATGAGTAAGTCGTCCGATGATTCTGGCAATTCTAATGGTGGTAGCTCTTTCTGTTGCAACCACAAAGGTTCCGGACTTGGTGCTCGAACACGTTTGTGACTAGCACTACCATTACTAAGACTGCTAAGAGAGAAATCACTTTCACTATCCTGATCTCCCATGAGACTATCGGTTTCACTGGGTGACAATAGTAAATCGTCATCTGCATCATTCTCATCGGATGTCTCACCAAAATCAGAACCGTATAGATATTCAGATTCATATCCTATTTTAAAATAATAATAATAATATTACAAATCAAATAAATATATATATATAGATGTTTGTAAAAAAGTTTGAAAAACTTACCTTTTTTAGAAAATGAAGTACTTTGCGAAGCGTTAAGAGTGGCCTTAGTATGTTTTTTAGTGCCTCGTCCACTACGCCGACCACCTGATATCCGAGAAGTTGATGGTTTCGAAATACTACGATGGCTCACGTCACTTCCTTGGGGTGACGAGGGTCTAGATGGCGTGCTGACCTGTGAGTCGGATCCCCTGTTCATCAAATACTTGGGTTTCTTTAGTAAATGATACTGGAACTGGCTTGCTTTTCGATCTAATGTTGGAGTTTTTGGTGGTCTGCCACGTCGCTTGGCTCCTCTACCCGACATAATGCTTAATTTGCTCTTAACTTTTTTGGCTGAAGGCTATATTTGCAAATTTGCACAGTTTTGGATAAATCACTTGAAAGTTTTTTTTATTATTATTTCACTTATTTGTATTATGTTTAACTGTCGAGTATACTGAAACACCTACAAAAAAAAATAGAATCAGATATAACACAATTTTACAAATTTGCAAATATTAAACACTTTCTATGAATATTTAAAAAAATATATAACTATTTCATAAATGTATTACTTTATTTTTTTAAAAAAAATCTTTGTAATTTAAAAAAACATTTTGGCGCACTTTAAAACTTTAGGAACAAAATATATTAAAAATATAGTTGTTTTGTGCAACATAATTGATAATTAGGTGTTTTCGTATATTGAGACATATTCAGAAAAAAATGCTGTATATATATAAGGTGTAAAATGTAAACATTCGAATTGAGCGGTTCGTCTTCAATATAATCACAATTCACAAATTGACTTCCAGCTTTCAAAAACAAAGTGTTACGAAAAAATAGGACAATATAATTACCGTGCATCCTCGAAATTCAGAAATTTCTTTAGTCGTGGACTACATTTTACTATGGTAAGCAGCATGGCATTTGGCAACTGCAAGCAGAGGAAAATATATTTAATTTACTAAATTGTATACACAAAACGGACGTTTGACACATGTCAAGCAATAATTTCTTATTGGGGCGAATTTTTGTAATTTAGTGCACCGCTGAGAACAATTTCCACTCTTGCATACAGCCAAAAAGACGCACAACAAAAAATGTTTCCTATTCACAGACGCGAGAAAATTAGTATAAGGCGAACATTATCATCGAAGTCAGAAAACGCATAGAAGCTCGTTGCTGATTGGTCGGCGAAATTCGGCGCCATTTTGGAAAATGTACATAAAATTTACAAAGTAAACGTGAATGTGATCGAATTTTAAAGAAAAAGTTTAGTGTTTTTCTTTTTTTTAACCAGTTAACTTACTTTTAGTTATGTTTTTGTTGTTTTAAATGAAAAAAATGAATTTTAATCGATAACTTCCTTTCAATGTGTTCCACGGAATTTCAACCAATCAAAGGCCATGTTCTATGTTTAATGTCGCTTGTAACGCCACCTACAGCGACGTCTGCGAAAAATATGCAATGAAGGCAGTGTATTCAAAATATTTTTAAGGAAAAACATAAACAAAACGTTTTTCCAGATATGTCAACAGAGTTCAAAAATAATAAACCTATTTTAGAAATAGTTTTTTTGATAATAAAAAATATTAACACTTTTAAATACAATGGCACAAATACACTACGTTGTCCAAAAAGCAAAAATGATTAGAATCATTTATTATATGAAAGGTTTCTGGGAAGATGCACGAAAATATGCAAAACAATACTCTTTAATACACTTTATTTGTTAATTTAACACGCGACACACTAACCATTATTATATTAGTTGCACATTATTTCACGGATTTACACAATCACTAAAACTACTTGTTTAACTAAAAATCATAGCTTTACAGCTGTAGTCGGTCGTGTCCGATTGTGTTACAAGTCTCGTCGCACTGTACACAGTATAAAAATCTTTAAATCTGTAAATCTGTAGACTGTAAAGTAAATGTAAAGACTGTACTTGTACTAATTTGTAATTTCCCTTGCGTTGGTATCTTGTGTAGTTTGTACTGTCGTGCGTCGTGATGAATTTTCCAAATTTGTTTAAAAAAATGGAATCTGCAGAGACTGTAACGCCATCTGTTGATTGACATTATAAGGCGAAAATAAAAATAGCCGATGCCGACAATTTATTTAAAAACTATAAACTATACCAAAAACGAATTTTAAAATATAATTATATATTTTTATTTTATAAATATTAAAAAAATATAAATATCAAAAAAAAATGAAATTATGGATTTGTATATATTTTTTTGAGGTTAGTTCTTTTTTGTAACAAAAGATATTTAAATAAACAAAAATAGTAATAAAATTAGGTAAAAATATTTTAATGTTTAATTTAACTCAATTAATTGTTATTAATAACCTTTTTGTTATTATCAGAGAGCAATGTAAAAGTGATATATGGAGCGCTTTGTATTTTCATGATTCTCTGATTCACGGCGAATTACAAGTACGCCAAATGTCATGTTATAAAAACCATCCAATCCATTGTCATAATTTATAATTTTTCACTTCCATCAAAACACATATTCCAGCTTTAAAATTTTGAAATGATTAAATCAGAGATACAACATCAATATTGGGTGACCAAGAAAACCGTTCAACGAAAACTAGGCTCCAAAGAGGACGCCTGCATTGTGTCCTCAGATGCAGAATTAGATGCCAAAATTGAATTGTTTAAGTCAATCAATGAAAGTTGCATCCATTTGCATCGTGTTATTGATAATTACCAGGAACGTATCTGCGTTCTTGCCCAAGAAGAGAATGCGGTAGGAAAATTTCTAAGAGAAACCGGAAAAGGAAGTGCATCGAGTGGTAAAATAATGTCAGCGGCCGGAAAATCCTTATTGTATAGTGGACAACAAATCTTATTAGTGCGGGCACCACTACTGAGACTGTATCAAGAAGTGGATACCTTTCGTGGCAGGGCCATTGCTGATACACAAATTACCATTCAAGCAATGGAACGTGAGCGAACAGAATACCGAGCAGCACTTAGTTGGATGAAATCGGCCAGTGCTATGCTTGATCCGGACACTGGGCGTGGTGTAGACAAGTTCCGAAAGGCTCAAACGCATGTTCGCCTTTCAAAGACAAAATTTGATCAGCTTGGACTGGATTGTTTGCAAAAGGTTAGCATTTTTCTTTAAATAAAAATCAGACTAATCCAAATGTATATTATCTCTAAATAGATTGACTTGTTAGCTGCAGCGAGGTGCAATATGTTTTCGCATGCTTTAGTTACCTATCAATCTTCGCTATTGGATTTTTTCAAGAAAACTTCAGATACATTCCGGAACACCGTAACAACATTGGAAAAAGAACCTCATTACAGTTTTACTATATTAAAGGAATTGACTCAAGGGTGTCCAGAAACTAGTGCATCCGAGGATTTGGTTTCTTCAAACTTGGCCGAGTCTGGCGATTGTGATCAAATGCTGTTCTTTAAGGTAATTTCATATATATATTGTATATTATATATTGTATCCAAGAAACATATTTTTTTATGTTGATTATTTTATTTACAGGAAGAATACAAAGATGAAAATCCAAATTCCTCAAAAAGTACCGAACAAGAGAACGTTAAAGATTTTACATGCGCCTTAGAAACATTAAATAATATTTCTGATGCAGTTTCATCACAAAATTCACTACTTGAACTTGGTGAAATTGACTTTGGCGAATTTGTGTCTTCGGTTTCAGACATGTCATTTATGCCATCACAACTTCTGATGAATGATTTGTCTGAGTTCAGCATGTCAGAACCAGTTAGCGGAACTTCGGTTTCACAACATACAAATATTATGAATTTGTTTAGTACAACACAAAATACATGCAATGAGCCAAAATCTGCAGATGCGACTAAACCATTACAACTTTTAACGTCCAATCAGAATGACAAAAGTAAAACTAAAGTTACGCGAAAAGATAAGGCAGCCTGGATGGATCTGTTTGCGGATCTAGATCCATTAGCTAATTCTGACGCTATAGAAAAAAAACTAACTGCGCAGAACATAAATCAAACTACCGCTTAAACCATTTATGTTAACCTATTTATCCATAATTTATTGAATTCTATATTTGTAATTTATTTCGAAATAACACTAGTTTTAAATTGTGTGCAAATATTCTAGTCATTCTATACACCAAATTTTATATATTACTTATTTTCCGTATTTATTTTAAATCTCATTTAGTTTTTACATTCTAGTGAAACATTATATCCTTTGTTTAATTATTTAGACTAAATATTGTTAGGACTTTATGTGCATTCCATTTTAAATTATTATATTTATTTATTCTATTTAAATTATTTATATACTATTATGCTTGTACAAGTAAAAGTAAATATTATAAAAAAATATTTATGTATACCAAAAACTATTTAATAAATTTATTCATGAGTTGAATCCAAATAAACTTAACTTTTCATTCTATCTATTTTTCATCGATTGCTTTTTTCGGCTTTTTTGATAAAATTCAACGTAAGATTCTTTTACATGCGACTTGCAAGTTACCTAAATCTGTATATGTAAGTAAAATTGGAAAAATAAATAGTTTTTTAAGAATATGCAAAGTTTTTAATTTTATCTATATTATACCAATTTTAATCATTTGAAAAAAACAAGTTTTTTTTATACTTCAAGTATAGTATTTTGGACAACCCTACATATATATTATATTTATTTGTCGATACATCGATACAAAATCTAGTACATTTCGCATGATGTGAAATTGTGAATCGCGTTTAATAATATTTTGAAGTTTTTAATTCGACGTGTTTAATGGTTGCCGTTTGTGCCGCAAACATTTATACTTTTATACATAACATCTTAGATTAGAGTTTTTTTCTAGGATAAAAGGTGACACAGCATGGAACCATTTACCTGCTTTATGGTATGTTCAAAATCATATTGTCAGACGGCTCCCCCAATTTGCCGCCCTGTTTTGTACACAAAATAACCTTACTTTTGACATTTTGTTGTTGCGAATGAAATTATTTTGAGACATGATGACAGCAACACAAATAAAATAATGAAACGCAGTACATATTTTGATAACAACAACTTAAATCTAAACAATATACCAAATAGGTATAATGAACATAAGATTATCATTGCAGAGTGTGGAAAATTCTCGAGCTTATGTGGATGAATTGTACAGCCAGGACCGTGCTAAGAACCAAGATGCTCTAATATGCTTAAAAAATGCTGTGATAGGCAGTAACAAACAAAAGGGATCTGTAATTTCGCAAGGAATCGTAACCAGGCTCATGGCATTTCTAATTGAAGATAATGTGCCCTTGAATATTCAATTGGACGCAGCAATTGTTATAGGTGAGTATTGTATACTTATAATAGATATACACATAATATTTAAATATATATATATAATTTTGAATTTGGTAGGTTCTCTGGCCAAAGGAACCGAATCGCATGTTCGTTCGTTAATAGACTACGAGATTATACAACTGATGGTATCCGTAGTAACGTGCAAAAATAGCGATATTTTTCTTGTAGAAGTCTGCCTGCGTGTCCTTCGTTCCATTTATCAGCATCCGTTTGCCCCAATTGAGATACTATATTTGAATGTTGGAACATTAAAACATTTAATTGGTAAATAGTGACCATAAATCATATATTATTTTGGTATAATAGAGTATTTTTTTCCTTTTTAGGGATTGCATCTGTAGACAGTACAATTCAGTGCCAGGCGTGTGTGGCAAATATTTTAGTACCTTTATGTCATTCGTTTAATGAGCAAATGCTTCTGTGTCAAGCTGGAGTCATACCACTGCTGGCAAGACTTATTACAACCCAGTATATAATTTTACAAGTGCCTGCATTAAAGTGTTTAGCGGCAATGTGTTTTACTAATCGGGCTGTATCTGACATTGTTAATTTGACAAGGTATGTTCTATAATATTCAGTTTATTATAATATGTAATGTTAATTTAATATTATATTCAGTCATGAAGGACAATCTATCCCAGATATTCTTACTGCACTTTTATCAAGAGCTAAGATTTCTGATATTCAATTAGCTGCTGCCAGGTGCCTGACGTATATTCATAGATCCGGTTCAATAAGTCCAGGGGATAATCGAATTATATATCAAACTCTTCCTTGTTTGGCCAGACTATGCTCCGAAGATTTTGACGAAGACACTCGTGCAACTTCAGCAGAGACATTGGCGTATTTAGCAGAAGTACAAGAGTTTTCCTAATATCATAAAACTACAGTATTAATCTATATATGTTTTTTGTTTTTTTTTTATATATATAGATTGACTCGGTTTTGCAAAGGCTTGCAGCCATTAGTAATCATCTGATATGTTCTTTAGCAAATTTGCTTCAATGCAAATCACAGTTTCCTCGACAAGGTGCTTTCCGGTGTTTTGCGTCGCTAGGTGCCAATGATGAAGACATTCGAAAACGTATTATTGAAATGAAGGGATTAATGGAAAAAGTTCTTGCCGGTTTGGGAGACCCGATTCCAGACGTGAGTCTAGTTTAATTTAATTTAAAATTTTATATTATATATATTTTTTCTTTTTAAGGTTCGACTTGCAGCTGTTCGATGTCTTCATTCCTTGTCAAGATCAGTGCAACAGCTTCGCACAACTTTTCAAGTAAGTCGCATTTATAAACATTTATTTAAAAAATGATTACGTTTTATTATAAAACCATTATATATTAAAGGATCATTCGGTGTGGAGACCTTTGATGACATTACTCGCAGGAACACCATCTAACGAATTACTAACTGTAGTGACGTCGACAATATGCAATTTACTCCTCGAGTTTTCCCCTTCAAAAGAACCTATGGTAGAATCGGGTGCTGTCGAAATGCTCTGCGAACTCACTCAAAATGCGGATCCTGCTCTTCGATTAAATGGAAGTTGGGCATTAATGAACATGGCGTTTCAGGTAAAAATTTAGTAATTTTAAATCTTACATATCAACCACATATTGTTTTAACCACTTGTAGGCAGAGGAACACATAAAATCAAAGATTATTAATACTCTTGGAACTGAAAGAATATTCCAGTTGCTGGGAGATTCAGACACTCGTGTTATTATGAAAACGCTAGGATTGCTGCGGAATTTGCTGAGCAAGTCATTGGACATTGATAATATTATGTCAGAACATTCATTGCAATTAATGCAGGCGGTACGTAATATTTATTATTATCAATATAGCTAATCGTAAACGTGTTATGTTCAGTAATGTGCTACAATTTATTAAATTATAGTTTTTTTTTTATTAAAATACATTTTTATAATTTGGGCACAATATATTTTTTTAAAAACAAATATTTATACCCATAGAAA
>JAAAKO020025975.1:0-14131 GCA_010015015.2 Bolitophila cinerea
ATGGCTCTTACACAACTTCTAAAAAAGAAGTCGCAGTTTGCTTAATGGATGCACACTTCCCTGAGTGCGAGCACCTGAAGAAATCCACGGTAACGGAGGTCCCCTTCGTTGCTGGTGACTCTTCCGTGGACTGGAAAGTGTCGTCTTCCATCATTAGCGAAGATAAAATCGAATGGACGATTAATACGTTTGCACCGTATAAGTCGACTGGAGAGGACGAGATTTTCCCTGCAGTTCTTTAGAACTGTTGGGCTACTCAGATAGCCCAACCTGCAGGTGCGGGGAAATTGAGTCTTCGATTCATTTCCTCTCCGAGTGCCCCGCGCTTGACATCCTTAGATGTCAAGTGTTTCACTCCTACAAGATCCCCCTTGACTCGCTCCACCTTCTTTCTCTTAGTAAGATTGCGGATTTCGTCAAGAGATCGGGTAGGTTCCCGGAGAACGACCCACTCTAAATTCGGGTTAAAGCACAATGGGCCCACTCAGTGGCCTACGTGCTGGACCTGTCTCTTCGAGATGGTTCCCCCTTTTTATATTTAGAACATAGTGAAATTGGCTGAAACCTTCACGAAACTTCTTTGGGACACCGGAATAGTGTAGGGCTTCCGGATGAGAGAAAAGTCATGAAAAAGTTTGTTATCCTTTTTTAAGAAAGTAGTATTTTTGCTATTGTCGATTACTTCTTTCGTGATTTAGTTTATTAGAAATAATGTTATACAGAAAATTCGGGCTATTAGTTATTAGAGTTAAATATATTTATGAAGGAATGTTTTTCTTGTGTTTTACATGTTTTTGGTAGTATTGTTCTAGTTTTCTTCTTTGCAAAGAAAGTATTAAGAAGCAAGTATAAGACTAACTAAAACTGGAATATTATTTACCAGAGAGTATTAATGAGTAGAATCTAAGATTTTGTAACCTCAAACCTTTTAACACACTCACCCTAAAAACCATTTCAAAATTGATCACTTTTACTTTAAACCTTTCCATTTTCTATTAAAATCGTAAAGTTTAATTGTCAAAACTACATTTTTTCTTGTTTTTTTAAGAAAAGTGTTTTAAATGACCACCAAAGTGACCAAAAAAAGTAAAATGTTTGCATTTTTGACTAAATATTATAGTTTTCTAGCGTTGGCTCAAAATTCATTTACAGGTTTTTCTGATTTTCCAAAATTCTGGATTACAAAATTAGGGATAAAATATTTGTAGTTTTGTAAACAAATGCTAAAAGTTTTTGTGAGTTTAGAGCTTTTGAACCAATAAAATCATTTGAATTCAGAAAAATGCAATCATTTTTTTTTAATTATATAACACAAAAAATACATCTTCATTTAATATTTGTTTTTCTAAACATGATTTTGAATACAAAATATGACTATAATATGTATGATAATATATTTTTTGGGAGTTTAACTAAAAAAGTTAACAATTATAAAAGCTCTCATGTGCACTTGCCACAATACCAATATTGTTTTTGTATAATTGTAAATACCTATTTAAAGACATTCCATTTCTAATATGTTTATAATTGCAATGTATCATGTCACCCGTGTTATCGGTCATGGTTTCCATGTGTGCGCATGTATTGTACATTGAACCCAGCAATATAACTTAAAGTCAATGCACTCCTAAAACTTCATAGTTCTAAATTATATATAATGATGTTTATACTACAGTTATTTAATTAAAAAAAAACTAATAAGTTGAAGAAAAATTGCATGCAATTATTTGGATTGCATTGTTTTAGTGTAGTATTAAATTAATTTTGATTTGAGGTTTAACAAATTAGCTATAGTAAATTTACCATAATAATAAAATTACACAATTGGTTTATTTACACATTAAAAACAATCTGAACTAAACGCCACGCGTAAAAACCACGTGCGCCTGCGCATGTCACACCACACAAAACGTAACGTACAAGATCAAGACACACTCACACATACACACACTTGCAGTATATATAATTCTAATACACGTACACTTAAACGCAATCTAGCAGCACACGTGCCTGTATTAAAAACCACTCAATCTTAGAGCACTTTAATATACAAAATATCTAGCCTAGTTGTCAATTTATTTTTCCTAGCTAATACGCGTTTGGCCACCAATACAATCAGGTCACGGTTAGAATAATTGTTTCAGCTATTTCTGAGTTTATGTGTGTTTATATATCGTTTAGTATATATATTTTGTATATTAAGCAATAGTATATATACTACTATACATATATAATATAAAACATATTTCATACATATTGTATAATATACTTTTTTAAATATATATATTGTACATATATAACACAAAATATGTTTGTATAATAATGCACTAAAAAAGTGCACATGCACATTTGTCGCATTTTTGATTTCATTGGTAATGCATGTCAAATATTGGATTAACCAAAACAGTGTGTCTCATCAGTTGCATCACGACTTAAACTGACTTATTAATCGCGGCGGTGGTTATACAATAAATTGATAATAAATTTTTTTTTAAATTATTTCGGGTCAGTCAAGTTGTCAAGTGCTAAGTTCATGATTTTCCGAAATAGTGTGATGTTGTATATTTTTTATGTTTGATTTTTTAAAGATTTATTGTCAATATTTAAAAAAATAGACTTTTTTAATAAAAAATATTATTATATATTATATTATTATTATTTTTTTAGACGTTTTATTTAATGTTCACGATGTTTACATGAAGTTTACCACTGTAAACATTCCCTGAACTATTTTTTGTTATATGACTATAAAGTTTATAATATTTGAAATGATATATTTTTGAATGAAAAAATGTTAGGGATGGTTTTTTATTGGACGATTAATCATAATGCTAGTTGTTAATTTTGGAATTTTATTATTTATATTTATAAAAAAATGGAATAAGTCTAAAAGAATAATTTTAGACAACAGGGTAGGTTATGCCTTTCCTGCATTCTTGAAGAGAACAAGCAAAAAAAAAACAAAAACTGAATGACAAAGATCTTACCTTTCTAAAATGACCTAGATTAAATTCTCAAATAAAACCATATAGGCGAATTTGTCCTTTTTGGTTATTTTTTTATATATTTATTTTACATAATCTACGATACCTAAGGGCAAGAATAATACAATTTATTGATGATCTCGATTATAATATCGATAATATCTTCTACCAACAAGCTTTATTCTAAACTTTCCTATATATTTTTTTCAACAAAAGCTTAAATTGCGTAATGAAGTTAGGGGAAATTTTTAACATTTGTTTTTATTTTCTTTATTTTATAATTTATTAATTTAAAAAAAAAATACTGAATGTATAGAAATACGTATAATCACATATATTGAATTAATTCAATTAATAATATTAATATTTCTAGGCATATTAAAAATAGTTATCCTAATAAAAAAAATCTAGGATATACATTTGTCTATAAAGCCACGAAAATCCCTCCCTTGGATCCGCTACTATGCGTGTGTAATGCTTAAATATATTCGTTATTAAAAATATATAACTTTTCCGTAAATAAAAACACTGATCTTGAAATATTTTGTCTTGAGTCATGATTTATTTTGTATTTATATTGATTTCCAGCTGGTTTATGAAGCTTAGATCAATTGAGACATAGGGCGATGGCTTTTTAATTTTTTAAATTAGCTGTTTTTGTTAAAAATGCGCGAGGCGCAAAGGTCATGCACGCGCTTTCACGTACTATAAGCTTTTCTGGATAATAATATTATTTCATTAACCTTTAAAAAAGCATTTCAGTTTCGCGCTAAATCCCATCGCACATTTTCCTATCGCGCTATTTATACGGACCCGTTTGAAAATGTCCAATTATTAAAAAAATATTTAATTTTTTCGAAATAATCCATTTTAAAAATACTTTGCTAAAAATATTGACAAAAATATCTCTCTCTTGCCTGCAGCTGTCAAAATATGTTTCCTCGGCTGACAGCCATTAGGATCACATCAGAAATGCGTTTAACTTCAACTGAGTACAATAAATTATCTAATCTTGAAAATAGACGATATCCAAACCAAAAAAAAAATACAAATTTTAAAGAGCTTACGCATTGAGAAAATCATATGGTTGGGAGAAGTACCTTATAAAATTATCTGATCATATCAGGTACTCGCATAGGCGGATCTATAAAATAATCGTCGGGGGCATATTCTTACAATAGTATTTATTTAGGGATTTTTAATTCTGATTTCACAAAATTCAGTTTTCCAAAAATCTGTTTTTTTTAAATTCTGTTTTTCAAGATTCAGTTTTCACAAAATTTAGTTTTTAAAAATTCTGCGTTTTTTAAATAACTTTAAAAATCACTAGTGGCAAATTTTTTATTTAGGTTCTTTAAGCCAAACCACCAGAATAAGCTTAACCAGAATAAAGTCTAAAAAGTTGAGCTAAATAAGTTTTTATTTTGTTCCTTATTTAGACATTCATCGTGTTTAACATTTTATCTATAACCTATAACATATTACCTTAAACATATAAACTATAACCTATAAAATTTATAACAATATATGAAAAAAAACAATTGTATAAAAAAAATGAAAGGTTTTCCATATAAAAAAAGCACCTAAAATAAAATAATGTGCAGCTTAAACAAACAGTGCTTAGTGAGAAAAAAACATGCTCTAAAACACAAATGACCAGCAGCCCCAATAAAAGGCTTTTTGTTTTATAAAAATATTCTTTATGTGCACACTTGGTTGGGGCACATTATAATTAGGAGCACATTTTTGATTTTTTAGGTGAACCCTTTTTTGTGCTGGTAGATGGTAAATTATTTAGTGGACAATTTGGAATTTTAAGGTGTAAGCTAAATTGGACGCCTTTAAATTTAAGAAACAAATACGTTTTCAAGATTTAAGATTTTCAAATTTTAGATTTTAGGATTTTTTTAAAAATGTATAGAATTACTCGTAAAAATTTTTTTGGGGTTCCTTATTTAAAATATTGTTTCATTAATAGATTTATGTGTTCACGCTTAAATATTAGAAAAAATATAATAAAATTAATTAGGATTTTGAGATTTTCAGTTTTTTTTTTAAATATTGCTTTATCTATTGATTTATGTGTGCACGCCAAATTATATTGAAATATATTAAAATTAAATTAATTGGTATTTTCATATTTTCTTATTTTTAAAATATTTTATAGAGGTTTTCGTATAAGCTTGTTTGGGTAACTTATTTAAAATATTGTTTCATCTATAGATTTGAGTGCACGCCCAAATGTATAGAAATATAAAAATTAAATTAATTGGGATTTTCATATTTTGTTATTTTTAAAATATTTTATAGAGGTTCTCGTATAAGCTTTTTTGGGTTACTTAATTTTTTTTTTGTTTCATCTATAGATTTGTGTTCACGATCAAATATATTTAAATATTAAAATAAAAATAATTGTGATTTCAGAATTTCTGATTTTTTAAATATTTTATAGAGGTACTCATATAAGTTTTTTTGGGTTTCCCTATTTAAAATATTGTGTCAACTATAGATTTGTGTGCACGCCCGAGCTTTAATTAAAATTAAATTATATTTCTGAAGTATATTAACAAACATTTCATAATATTTATAAACCTTGAGTGGCGTTTTTTTGCGAAGGATTCCAATCTATCGACTATCATGCGCTATCGTCTTGAAACGCTGAACTGCTGACTGTACATCTGAACTTGTATGTACTTGAAGATTGACAAAATAGTCAAAGTGCTATAAGCTTTGTTTAATATAGAATGAAATGTATATTTTGTATAAAAAATTGCTACAAAAAAATATATTTTTTAAATTTTTTATATAGCTTTTCCTCGTCAAGTTATCGTAGTTTTACTCAAAAACGGTTATTTTCTAATGCTGTTATACTATTTAAAAAAAAATATCGGAAAAGGCGAGCTTACACACACCTCCACTTCAATTAAAAGCACACACGTTTTGAATTACACTGTGACTTAATATCTCAATACATACACAGTACACAAATATAGTTATATATATAATATACAGTATACACACAATCTAACGCACAAATGCGATGACGAACGCATACAGCACACATAATAAATAGTAAATAGTGCATATATTATCTATGTATATATATACGTATTTATATATTCCTATGCATCTAACACGAATCTAAGTCATTTATTAGCTGAAATTGAAGCCAAGTGCAATTGCATGTGCAGTTTGAATCATTCAAGGTCGAACAATATTATGTATTTGAAATTGTCCGTACACTGTAAAATTGTAATCGGAAAAGTGGAAAACTGTCACTAAGTCTGGCTCAGTTAAATTTAATTTTGTTTTTTTGGTAAAATTTTGCTATACATTCAGAAAACGTAGAAATTATAGAAAAAGCTTTAAACACGACATTTAAAAATGCACTGCTATTATCGCATACTGC
Organism: Bolitophila cinerea; assembly: GCA_010015015.2. Classification (NCBI taxonomy): domain Eukaryota; kingdom Metazoa; phylum Arthropoda; class Insecta; order Diptera; family Mycetophilidae; genus Bolitophila; species Bolitophila cinerea. The sequence goes on from JAAAKO020025975.1 coordinate 6,394, forward strand.
ACTTTTGCCCCTACAAAAAAATACAGTGTATGTTACACAATGCACAACAGTGTACCACCGGCAGGCGTCATCGTTTTTAACGATTATATTTTATATTGCTGTATGCACTTTAAATTCAAATGCATTTTCGTTGAGGTCGCACACGAATGCAGTAAGTCGTTTGAAGCGCAAGGCAACAGCTTTTCCACGCACACAGTTCCCGTGCGCACGCCAAATAACGCGCTTTTCCGATCGCAAGCGCGTGCCGTTCAATTTCTATATATTCGTTATATACAGGAAAATTGAGTGTGTGTGTGTGTTGTTTATGTTATTGTTGTTGTTTTCTTGTAACCGGAAAGTGTTCAATATATTCGCTGTGCAAGCACAAATTAAAAAGCTCGCACGTTATTAATTAGAGACAAAAATTATGGAGACGTCCGGTGAAGATGCAGAAGTTGTGGTATCGATGGAAGAGAGTCTGGAGAGTATGCAGCAGATTTTAAGGAATTTTGAAAATGACGACAGATTGACAGTGGATCGAATTGAGTGTTCGAAGGGTAGTCAAGATGGTGATAATTACATGTCTGTCGTGAGGAGAGTGTTTGTGGTGGGACGGAATAAGATGAATAGAGGTTAGTACATATACTCGATATTGCGCGAGCTTAAAGCTCACATGCATGATTCATTCAATTTCGAGTATTTTTTATATAATGAATAATGCACATTTGCATTTAAGTGTTAAAGGACAAAATACATAATTTTTATCAATTTAAATTTAAAATTATGAAACTTTACTATTATTTACTTTATTACATTATATTATTATTATATTCAATATTATAGCATAGATATTATTATATACTACAATACTTCAAGAATTTATCTATGTATGTGTTTATTATGTGAATACGAGAATATTGTTTAATTAACAAATCCAATACATAACAATAGAATGTGTATATATATACAAACACACATACTTCGTTTGACGATCACGTTCAAGGTCCTGACGTATGCGCAGTGGTTGCATTGAAAATATGCACTTTGTATGTATAGTCTACAATGTAACAATCGAGAGATTGTATATAAAATCATTTCCACAACCACTGTGCATGTCAGAACCTTGACCGGGATCATCAAGTTCCTTTATAATATGCACTTGCGTGTTGTGTCAGTGTTGCACTCCTGTTTGCGATAGAATTGAATTTAAAATGATAACGTCCTTGGGCTTTTTTTGTATAGTAATATAAAATATAAAACTTTGTTCTTATTGATATATGAATATAGCTTTAACATGCTGAAGGTTAAAGGACATTGCATGATCCTTGACTAATATATTATTAACTTTGATTTATTGCATTTTGTAGAGCTTTTTTTAATCAAATTGTCGATATATTTAAAATGTGTGGACATAAAAATTAATAATCAATATATTTTTTTACATTGTCTACTTCATTATCAACAACCTTCTGATAATATAAAAAAAGCAAAAAAGCACAAAAAAACAAGGAAAATCTATAAATAAATACAATAACAACAAAATACTTCTTATTCCTTTGTCAAAAATCCTCTTATTTTTTTTGTATTATTATAATGTTTTGTAATCCCACAATATTTAATTGAAAATATCAAATGCTAGCGCAGGAAGATATTGTCTAAAAAAAAATTGGACAATTTGGATTTTTATATTAAACAACTTTTCCGCATATCGCCAAAATTTAGCAGTATTTCGCTAAACCCTAATATACAATTTAAAAAAAATAATTCCCCCAATTTTCAGAACCCTTCAGCCGCTGGATAATTGTGAAACGCCAAATACCGCAGAAATCACGTAGGGAACTGTTTCGCTGTGACCAGGCATTCAACAATGAAATTGCTGCCTTTCGCCATCTGTTGCCCGCACTGCGCCAAATTGTAGGCACAACCTATGAACTGCCCTATCCGCATTGTTTCTACGCAGGTCGTGACGCAGACGGTGAAATCGTGGCCGTAGAAGATCTATGCCAAACGGGTTTCCATATGATCAGTCGTCTGAAGAGTCTTGACTACGAGCACTGTAGAATTATAATGCAGGTCTGCGTCTCCAATTACAAAACTCACCCAAGAGTTTAACAATAATATTATTATTATCAATAAAAATATTTAAATTAACAGAAACTCGCTCGCGTCCATGCCGCCTCAACTGCCATGAAGTACCTGGAACCGCAAACGTTTGCAGAGGTCACACAACACCTGAACGAGATCGTCTTCTGTCCGGATGCCGCCGAATTCTATGGAAACTGTATGCAAAGCTCAGTGCAGGATTCTCTGGCCAGTTTACGTGCGTCCAATCGAGACGACGATTTAAGCGATGCCATTAAAATTATTGAAAAATCATCCGGGAAATTGTACGATAAAATGTATTCTAACGTGACGCAATGTGATCCGCAGTGGAAGGTTATGTGTCATGGTGATCTTTGGATAAATAACATCATGTTCAAGTATAGTGATTCAAATCCAAACGCGGTAGAGGATTTAAGGCTTATCGATCTGCAAACAGCTAGATACACATCGCCGGTCATTGATATTCTGCATTTAGTGTACACAAGCACGGATCGGGAGTTTCGCAAACACTATCTACCTAAACTCTTTGAAGATTATTCCAAGTCACTGATGCAATCGGTTAGCTTACTAATGGGATCCACACACGCAGACTTGTGTCAGCATTTGGCTACAGTGTTCACAGCCGAGAATGTGTTTAATGAGTTCAAGCAAAAAGCTCTGTACGGCCTAGGCATTGCAATGTGGATTCTGCCGGCCATTACATTTGATCCTGACAATGTGCCTGACCTAAACCTGGTTACGCTAAACGATCTAAAGGCAACAGAGAAGACGACGCATGAGCAACAACCCCCGGAAAAGTCAATGTCCGGATTTATGACACCACTGTATCATGCACGCTTGAAGGAGGTGGTGTTGGAGTTTTACGAATCAGGCTTCTTGAATAATCTTAATTAGTGGTAATAAATGCTTCAAAACAGTATTCTAGAGCCACATTAGAAATTCTGGAAAGCTTCAATCCAAAGTTTTATTTTATTTTTACTTTAATATATACATCTTTTCCTAATCAGTATTTATATGAAAACAATTAAAGCTTAACGGCTGTGATTATGTTGTATTTGAAATTTATTTGATTAAAATTTGATTTTCCAGCTAAAAAAATGTTACTAAAAATTACGTAAGTACAGCAAAAAGGGCGAGTTATTGTTTAAAAAATGCCCAATCGATGAAAAAACTCTTAAATTAAAAAATATTGCAGACGTCCATATATCGTCTGATTTGTATAAGGGATAACAATTGAAAAAAGTTAATCTGAAATCGTTTTATTTTTTTAGGTATTTGTTCTTATTTAAAAAAAGTTTAAATAAATTGCCTTAAATATATCTATATTTCAATTATATTTTAATTACTTTGTTCATGATTACAAAATTAAGTGAAAATTCATTTAATTAGTCCTTAAAAATATAAATAAAATTAAAAATAAATAAAATTGGAAATTAAAAAACAACTATTTATAAAGGTTAACAATAAAGTGTGACAAAAATTTAATCACGGTAATTTTTTTTTGTTTGGTAACATATGTTTTTTTTAACACAATTGTAAATATTAGCTGAATTTTTATATTAGACACAATATTTTTTAAAGCACGATTTATTTGTACTCATTTGTATATATATAGCGAAAAAGCATGGAGCTTTTTTTCCTTTGTTATGAAAAAATCTTAAAAATCTAAAACCTAGGCAGAAAGAATGGACAAAATAATACCATAAATAAAGTAGGAAAAATTTCTTAAATTTTCATTTAAATGCGGGAAAAAAATGTTGCGTTCTTTTAAAAACAATTGCTGTGTAAATTCTTGAAAACATTTCTTTTAAAAGCCACATATATTAAAACACTTACTCCAATTATATTATCTTGTAAAACATATTTATTTGAATTACCCATTGTGGTAATTATATAACATTTTTGTTTTGTTTCGTTTAAAAAACGTTTTAATAATTATTAAAGTTATATTGTTGGAGAACATGTTTTTTAAACCGCGATTTTTTTAAGATAAATGTTTTTTTTTAAAAAAAGTCACATAAAACCTTTTTAGTGTAGATTTTTAAATTCTTTTCTAATTAAAATGTCTATTAAAGAGTTAAGTTTAATGCGAAATTTAATATATAATTAAGCAACTCAAATAATACGGGTTTTAAATTCATAGAGATTGCCCTCTAACGAATTTTAAATCCCAACATTTAGATTTTTTTTTAATTTCAAATAATATATTCATTTATCGATTTTGGAGCACATATAACATTAGCTAGGCCCAGAAAAAATACCCACGATTCTTGAAACCCAATCTTCTTAAAACCCATTCTTTTCGAAAACCACGTCACTCGAAACAAACCGATTCTTAAAATTAAGCTTAAACCTCAAACCTAAAAAAATGCAAATATAACCATAAAAACAAGAAAAAACAATCAAAAAATATATAAAAAAAAAAACAATTTTATCATTTAAAATGTATTAAAAGCAACGCTTATTTATGCTTCTTCACACATTTAATACAAGATTCACACAGAAATATACGCAACAGCGTTGTATTAAATATATATGAAAACGCCTGGTGGTATGCAAATACTGTAATAAGATTTGAAAATCCGTCCAATTGTTAAAATATAAGACAATTGAGCTTTTTTGAAGGTTTTTGGGTTTTCCGCAATTTTTTTAAGTAAGTTGTGCAATTTTTCTTAGCAACTATTAATTCTATTCGAACTCCAGTATTATTGACTGCTTTGGTACAAACCAAGTATAGCGTCTAGTAAATTTAAAAATTAAAATTCCTCTAATTCATCCTCACTTTAACTAGTATATTTATACTTATGTTTCTGTACGTTTACACAATTCAAAATTGAGACAAAATATTAACTTATAAAAAAAATACCTTATAAAAAAACGCACCGACTTTCATCAAATTTGTACTAGAACAAAAGTACCATCCACATGTGCATTTCATTGCTTAGTTCTGTGGTTGTTTATGCGCTGCTGCGATGGTGACGTTCCAATTCGCTGTCACTGTCACAACTCTCTCAAAATTTATAATTTAACTAAAAAAGTGCCAACATGGTAGAGGATACTATTGTAAAAACCGAGAAGACTCCCGAAGAATTGGCTTCCACGGAAGTAGAGGTTACTGCCGGACCCAAGGTGTTCACCATTGAGAGTATCCTTTACGAAATATCATCATTGTTCATGTTTATGTGACCAAACATTCATTGTCTAACATAACCCCACCAAACACTTTCACATAATACATATATTATTTATTATAAATATACATAGCATAACAATTCTAAAAAGATTGTCCTTACATTATAACCACTTAAATGAATAGTCCTGCGATTGATCAAGGATGCCCAACAACAGCATGGCTTGCGTCACGGCGACTATCAACGTTACCGTGGATATAGCACCAGACGCATAAGTCGTCTGCGCAAGGTACTGAAGTTGCCTCAGGGCGAGAAGCGGCACTACAAGAAGCGCGATGTCCAGGTGGCATTTATTGAGGGCAAACAGGCCGACGAAAGATTTTTACATATTCCCCTAACTTTGGCTGAACGTGCCTGGGCGTACGCTATGCAATTGCGACAGGAGTCCAACACCGAACCTCGCAAGCGTTTCCATTTGATCGGAAAACTCCGAAAGGCATGTGTATACGCTTTGCAGTTACAGGAATTGTGTAACGTAAGTATTCGCTTGGATTGAAATCTTGTGTAATTCTAGTAAAACGATAATTTGGAATTCTATAGAGCCCTGTATGTGATGCACGCACGAAGCTGGAAGCTGAAGCCTACGTGGCATGGATGCATGGTACTCTCCACTTTGAGTTGTCCTTATGGAAGTGCGCTGCTGAGAACTTGAAGAAGGCACAAGTTGTGTACGAGAATCTAGTAAATGCGCTGCCCGATGAAGAACAAACACTGTACAAGGCTAAGGTGAGTAGAGAGTGAGATTCATTTGTATTTTATTACAATATTTATTTATGAATTAGGTTGACGAGCTTACACCAAGTTTGCGTTACTGTGCCTACAATATTGGAGACGGAGCATCCATCGATGACATTATGGAGATGCGCGCTCAGGGTTTAATCAGTAACCTAGATGCGTTGGTGTCACAGACAAAGTCGCAAAGCAGCGAGGCACTGCAGACCGCTGAATGGCGTGGCCGTAAGGTAACCGTGCGTCCAGAAAAAGTACGATTGTTTTTGCTCAGTGTCCAGGATCTAGACAAGAGCATTGAAAAGGCCAAGACCACACAAGCTAAGATCGAAATTACCGAAACGGTTCTGATCGATTGCAAGGACGCAATTACAGCTGTCAAGGATGAAATGAAGCAAGACCCGAAGTTGCGTCAATCCGAAACAGGTGCACCAGTCACCGGAATCCAGTACTTGCTAGCGTATTTATCTTACATTCGCTTGATCCGTACGCTTGAGCGTAACATTTACTTGGTGGCACAAGCCAAAAAAAGTCTTGAGGATAATGGTGATAAGGTGACGGATGGTGTCAAGAAAGTGCGTCCACAAGACTTGACGCGTTTGTACGAGATTATCTCGCAGAACGTTCTTGAACTTCAGCAAATCTCTGGAATGGAAGAGGACACATTGTACCAGCGTGAAATTGAGGTTCTGTCATTGTCTTTTAAGGCGTTCCGTTGTTATTACATTGCTGTAACTCTAGTGGGAATGAAGCGTTGGAAGGAGGCCGTAGCACTGTATGTACGATCCACAAACTATGCCACTGAAGCGCTAAAGTCAAAACCACAACAATTTAATCTAACCACTGACCTAAAGTCTTTAATCGAGAAAATCGAGAGCTGCAAGTTCTCAGCACACGCATACAGTGTCCTAGAAGACGATCCATCCGAAGATTCGGCTTTGTATGGCAAGACCACGCGTTCCTCTAAACCACTATACGAACGACTTTCGCAGTACAAGGAGGACCAGCAGCTGAACTCAAAGAATCCGAATGTATTCAAGTTGACCCCGGACATGCAGCCTATCCCTTGTAAGCCACTGTTCTTCGATTTGGCACTGAATTTCGTTGAGTTTCCATCGCTGGACGATAAACTGGATTTGGTTAATGATAAGAAGGCCGCTGGCATTTCAGGTTTCGTTAAGGGATTCCTGGGCTGGGGTGGCGCCAACAAGTAGATGTTTCGTAAAAAAATATATTATGTGTTCTTCAATTTTTTTTTTGTTCAGGATAATGGTTACAAAATGTTTAATAAATTTCATTACATTTTAGAACATTTTTTTAGGTTATGTTTGTATTTTTGTTAAAATTATAAAGAAGACCTTAAATAGATTATTATTTGATGATGACTTCGTATTAAATTTAAAAAAATAATCAGCCCTGTTCAGTACGCGAAATTAAAACATTTCGGGATGAAAACATTTTCGCATAGTAGGTGCTTGGCGAAAATGTTTTACAAATTTTATATTCCAGTCAAATGTTTTCGCAGACCTACTAATTTCGATGCTTCTAACTGAAAGCATATGTGGCTTGTGTATTTTTTGGAATTAAAAATTCCTGATATTACGAAAATACCTAATTAAATTAAAAAAAATTAAATTTAAAAAAATATAGTTTAAAAAACATATATAACAGGTCGGCTGAAAAGTTCGTATCGTTTCAATGAAAAACACATTTTTTTGTCAAAATTCATTTTTATT
>JAAAKO020025986.1:0-14130 GCA_010015015.2 Bolitophila cinerea
CGTATTGTCTAGTGGTTAGGATATCTGGCTCTCACCCAGAAGGCCCGGGTTCGATTCCCGGTACGGGAATACTTTTTGCGTTCATTACCACACAGCATTTAATTTATAAACAACCTACCAAATCATTTATCATTTACAAGATATTTTTAAAAATTATAAATTGCATTTAGAAAAAAACTGTTTTTTTACGTTTGGTTTTTATATTATATTATATCATCTCATATATATATATATATATATTTAAACTAAATTACAAACGTCTTTATAAATATTTTTCTGTCTCTATAAACACTTCTTTTCGAAGTGATGCATTTGTGTGTTTGTTGTTTTCATGCTCTATTTGGCCCATTGAGTGTAAACCCGCGGCTCGCGCTTTTCTGCACCCACCGCGGCGGACTGAAATTACACAAAACACAGATATATACATTTATTATGTGTATGAAATAACGTACAAATGATGATTTGAAAATGCTCACAGATGAACAGATCAATGTGGATTTATAAAATAATTTTAACGTGTGAAAGCCGACCAAAGAGTATTGTGTTGTTGTGGGGGGTTTGTTGATGTATGCTCTCCCCTTGCCCCCTTCAAGTCACAGTGAAAATATATTTTGTATAAATAATAAATAATAATAAAAGGATATATGAGTGTATGTGTTTTTGTTGTGATTACATTTTTCAATGTACAATTAACTATACAACAACAATATTATAGACACAGAATGAATAAAAAAAGAAAAACATTTTGTACTATTTTCGAAACAATAAACGGGTGGCGTTTGAACTATATGAACACAGAGTTTGATTTTATTCAAGCTGTCCACATTCAGTTTGAAAGAGCAAACATTTCACTTTGATCGCGCGTTTATAACGATGTTTATATATTTTGTGTATGTGTGTGTGTTTTGTGTATGTGTGTTTCTGTAGATGCATATTTAAACTTAGTCGGCAGCCGCACTCGCGATACGCCCTTTTGAGCCACCATTTGTTGTTGTGGTGGACACCGCCACCGCCGGTATAGTTCTTTCGTCATCGTCAATTTGACTGTCCTCTTCGTTCAGGTCAAGCGACAGCACTGACGTCCGTCGGGCCTTTTTCGGTGGCACCGCTGCTGTCCTTACTACCACCGTCAAATCATTACTACTCACACTCGAGTCTTCGCTGTCGTACTCTCGCTTATTATTTAAACTATTTTCTAAACTACTGTTGCGAGCATCGCCATCTACGGAATCACTACTACGCAAATCATCTGTACTGCCCCCGCTGGTGCCGTTGAAATGTGTTGTGTTACTGTTATTGTTGTTGGTGGTTGGCCTAACTCCTCTTGACGGTGTCCTTGCATCGTCGACCGATATATTACGACTGCTACTGCGCAAAGTTCGCGGCCCGTTGACCGAGACGCCGTTTTGATTAACATTTACATTTGATTTGTCCTTAGTTCGCAATATCCGTTCACTGTTTAACATTTTCACGTCTTTCTCACTGCGCAAGATCACCGAGCAATTTGTGACGAGAGCAGCAACACCGGCGCTGCTGACGCCACCGTTTAGCTGGACCAGACCATTGGTGGTGGAGACGACCGCTGCTGGAGCAGAGATAGGTTGCACCGGGGTTACAATTGAAACGGCCGGCAATGTGGTTGTAGTGGTTGGCTTTGTCTCGATGTCACTCTTTAAATTTACATTCTCGCGTTCCAGGCCTATGATCTTATCCTTGGACTGTTTCAGTTCTTGTTGCAGAAACAAAATGGTGCTTTGCATTCCCTCGACATCTTCGTCTAGTTCCTGAAGGAAATCATCGAGTTCTGCACAAAACATTTGCGTTAATACATATTTTTGTAGAGTATAGTAATAGTTTAATAATTATAGTTGTTACCTGACTGAGATTTCTTCACCTCTTCACTAAAGCTCTTCTGTAGCGCCAGATCACCCTCAAGCTTGGCCAGCCGACCATTGGATGTCATTTTGCCAAGTTCCTCGTTCTCTTGATACAGAAGGCGACACTTTGCCATTAGTCGTTTTCCTGTGTTTGAGTCGGGCGTAAACTTCCACGCTGACAGTTCGTTTTGTGTTTCTTCTAGGCGTGCCTTCGTTGCAACCAACTCCGATTTTAACTTCTGCAAGACAATATTGACGGCTGGGTCAAGCAGAGCAGCCCGTAATGTAGCCGGGCCGGGTGCAAGAGCAGCTTTGAGCTCAGTGATTTGTGTCTGCGGAAAATACAACAAATTAATTAGTACTGACTAGATGGGTAAGCGAAGGTAAGTGTTTAGTGTCTCACATTGTAGTCCTGCATTTCTTGTTCTTTGATGGCAAGTCGTCGGACGAGAATGCGCTCGCGTCGCTGTGACTCGGCATACTGTTGTTTGTGACGCGTCTCGGACTCTCGAAAGGTCTGGATTTCTTCTGTAAAATTGTAAAGAAAAGTTAGTGATAATATTTTGTTTGGTTTTTGTAAAAATAATTATAGTTTTAGTACAACTTGTTTTATTTTTAAAAAATCTAAAAACATCGTCAGTTCATTTACGTTTAATTCTCTAATTATAAATAAACTATAAAAACAATTGAACAAATTATTAAAATTCAATAAAATTATATGTTTCATTTGCGATTACGTTCATGTCAGTCCATGCAGAAAATGCAGCTATTCAGCCTGAACATGTCTGATCATTTTTTGTTTACAAACATTTACTTTGTAAACGTTAGTCGATACATATAGGGTTATCGATAATAACCATACGCATGTTTCTTGGTTTAGCAAAGTACGGAATTCAATTAACTATAGTGACAGTCATAAACAACATAAACACTCCAACAACATAAACACTGCTCATAAATAAAGTACTATATTGTAATATTAATAATAAATAAAAAAATATACAAATTTAGGTATTTTTTCATTACTTTTAATAACACTGAACAATTACATGTTTTGACAAAATGATTCGATTATAATTTATAGTTTTTTGAGTCTTTGTTAAGATTTTGCATGTTTCCTGGCCCTAATAATTTACGTTCTGAGCGGCGTTTGTCTTTGATTATATCCCAAATCGAGATGGATGTAAGATATTTATCACTGTTTTAATTGTATTTTTTAACTTCTTTTATGTAATGAGTCTCAGCACTACCTGTAAACTTTTATGATTTATTGCATGCACGTTCTTATTTGGGTAAATAATGCTGAATAACCTAACCAATGCCACACCTGTTCATTTTGGCAATCAGTCGGATTATGAGATTATAAAGAAATGAAGCTTTTCCAAATTTCATCAAAATTCGATTCGAATTGTAGAGTTGTAGAGCTATATTTCTTATTACAGTTGATAAAAATTGCAATTTGGTATTCAGAAATCCACATTTCTTGTTACTTATATGTAAATCTTAACAAGCAAATTGGGTTTTTTGTTATAAATCATAACGATTCCTAAATAAAAATGTACTGAATAAGGCCGATTGTCTTGTTATGGCCATGACATTTTCGATTGACGTTAACCGTTTTCTGGTGCCAATTCAGCAGCATTTTGTTGCGTTATTCAATTTTTTTGGTTCTAACGATTGCAATTATGATGCGTTGTCTTGATGAACCATCACTTCGCCGAATGGAACCGATTTGTTCTTTAATTGTGTGTAAATTTGTCAATAATCATTTAAAATACATTTTTTTTCGGTAGTAAAAAATTGCTTTGTCAGTTAAAAAATAAAACTGGATGTTCTCCTGGTAAATAGATTTAAATAAGAGTCTTAATTCACACAGGCCACCATATGGGCCAATGGTTTAAAAGAACGTCTGTAAAACATATTGGACTGTCGATGAGGTTTATGACGATCTTGAGATTTAATTCTTTAATTGCGGACGTTGAGGTAAAAGGTGATTGCAAAGATCTTGTTCTGCTGCCGTTGAGACGGCCATTAAAAAATTAGTTTTCAAATGTCTCGTTTTTCATACTTCTAGAATTAATTCTACATACAAGAGAATAAATAATATGTTTCCGAAGAATACAAAGTGGCATGGGATCGATATTACCTCGATAAAGTTGGTTTGATCTAATTAGTTAGTAGCCATATAAAACTGACGGAATGAGTTACTTTTTATTACATATGTTATGTTTATATGACAACACATATGTAAGATGTTTAAAAAAAGTCACTTACTTCATGATATTTGAATTTGAATATGGCTATTGGTTAAGTATAGCTGCTTGACCATATGAATAGATGTATTATATTTATATTTTGTTTTTATATATTTTTAGTTTTTGACTTCATGCATGTAAACTATTACTTGAGAAGATGTTATTTTTTTTAAGATATTTAAAACTTTCTTTCTATTTTTATTATATTTTATTTGGCAGAATATTATATTATGAAGTTGTATTAGTTTATTTTCTTTGATTAAAACCAAGTTTGTACTACATGTGATTTCAGAGAAAAGGTGTGGTTTTTAGGGTATGTTTGACTAAAGTAATGTTTTTGAAATAAATAAAGAAGATACATACTTTGAAAGATAGATATAGTATTTTTTTAAGTAATTTACTAATATTTAATTACATGTGTTATATCTGTTCGGTCCAGAACAGTTATTGCATTTACATTACCAAAACTTAACAATAATTTTGAAAACAATGACCTCAAATTGAAATTAAACAGTGCTACAGAATGTAAACACTATTTTTTCTATGGACGTGGGTATTTATTATAAGTCCTGTGCAAACGAGTCTATTTGCCAACTGGTTAAGATAAGTGGAATTGGGATGAAAAGGTGTCAAAGAAAGATTTTAAAAGGGGTTTGACAGCATACTGAAGTAGAATAAGACAAAAGCCAACATTTATTATTTTGTCAATCGCAATTGTGAAAATAATTCCAGTAATTCTTTTACATCTTAAAGAAGTAGAATTATAAGAATATATAATTAAAATACATAAAATGTTTGAAAAAAAACTTAAGTTGTAATCATACCAATACGTTTAAATGAAATTTGCGCGTTTTTATTTAGTGTGTGCGCGCGTCACATCCATTATTTGCTTGATATCAGTTTTGGAAATTTGTGTGCGCAAGAGCTAGGGCATCCATCAACTCGAACAAATTTTGTGTTTTTTTAAAGATTTTATTTTGTCTTGTGTACGCATACACACACTCTCTCAAACACGCACACACACGCAAACACATGATACCGACTCAACATAAACAAATACGCACAGTTCAAGATTAAATTCCTTGATTTTCTTAGGGTTTTGCATATATATTTTCAGTGCTGAATATTTTCTTATCTACACCGCACAATTTTTTTTATTAGATTTCACTGATTTGTATTTTGGCTTTGCAAATACGCTTTCTTTTTGTATTGCACACATAGACACACTCTCGAAACTTAGAGCACCACGATTTCGCTATCTCTATCTGAGCACACAAACACACACACGCACACACAATTGTCGTCGTAAGACTCTAAACATCTTGGTCATTTAAAACCAGCACACGATACGACGATCGTTATATAAACCAACAAACACCAAAATAAACGGCAAACACTTAATTTATGAATATTTTAAACAAAAAGTAAGATACTAAATTATTAACAATTACAACATTACACTGAATTAGCGGTTAGAGAGAATTCAGCTCAAATACGGGAACTGAGTGATCACTCTCGAAATTGTAATCTCTATATGAGTGTGTGCGCACGTATTTATATTTGGAGTCGGCGGCGGCGCCACTCAACAAAAACAATAATATTATTACCGGCAATATAACAAAAGTACATAGTCCGGACACCCGAATTGTTTTCATTCGCTGCGATTGTGTCTTTCGTCGGTATTTTGTCTATTTTTTTTATATAGTCTTAGCTACAGAAGAAGTAGTAGAAGAAGTAGTTTTGATGATGTGTACCTTCCAGCAGACGGCAATGTTGTTCAAGCGATTCCCCGGATAGGCTGGGTGATTTTGAAGGCTCCTTCGACTCGATGGGCGGCTGTTCCTCGGCACTCATGATGACACGCAAAATGGTATTTTTGCTTTTTGCTTTATTATGTTTTGATTAGATCTGAATCTGGAACGGAAGAACAAGACACACGGTTAAACAGAAGGCTTTTTCTATAAACACTTAATAATGTATTTAAATTATTTAGAAACAAAGTAAACGCGCGCGTGTGTTTTGCGGGAGTGGTTCTTGGGCATTTCAAATTTGAAGTTACAATTAATCTAAGCCACTTGCAAAGTATCCTAGTTAGAGCATTTAAACCCAACACAAACACACAATTTAAAGTTTCGCAAGCTCAAATCATTAAACTCATCATCTAATCAAATCGAACACACACGAAAACGCGCAGAACAGAAACAATCATGGTGGATCATATCGCAATGCTCTCTGCTGCGCGTATGGGGCGCCCCCCGTTCGCACACAAACGTTCTTTTTTTGTTTATCCGTGTGAGCCTCCGTAGAGCGATTTACAGTACACCAGACACCGTATTACCTTCACAATTCGCTCGGCAAGGGTTTCACATAGGTTTTTGTATAGTTTTTAAGACGGGTCGAGTAAAATATGTGGGCTTAAATATACTTTAAAATTACACTCAATTTACACTGTATGCGCGGACCTCTTACGTTTACCAAAAAACAAAAACGCCATTTTGTGCGAGTGGTGCGCGGCGAACACACGGCGCGGCGACAGGGCTGTCACAAATTTGACATGCGATAATCGAGAGATCTGCATTATCGAGGGTTGGGACAAACGTAGTTTCTTGTCGTTTAGGGAAGATGGCACTGCGGCTGCTGGATACAATTTAAAATTGTTAAATACAAAGGACTTTTTAAAATTTGTCTCTTATCTTCACTTGGTTTCGACATCTTTTTAACTTCTACTTATTTGATCCAACTTAAAAATTGGAAAAATCATGTCAAAATGTAGCTGAGTTATAATTGTTTTAATTTATATTTATACATTATTTGTTGATATGTTTCACAGTAATCCCTACGAGTACAGATATGTTAAAGATTCAGTTTCAGAGACAGTAGAAGCACATTACAGACTGGTTAATACCGTATATAGAAAGTCCTTGGGCTAGTAATGGTCCACTGTGGCCTCTTTTACGACATGCAGTAATTACTTCTTTTGTGTTAGTAGTGTTCACAGCATAAAGTTTCACAAAATTGGTGAAAGCATCAACAACAGCCAATATATGTTTTTTTTCTTAGATGTAATTAACGGCACGATGCCCAAATGGTCGATGTGAATAGTATGAAAAGATGTCTGCGGTATATTATACAAGTTCCTTTCATTCTTTTTCAGCAGAGCATCATTAAATAAGCATTTTATGCAGTTCTGGATACATTTTTCTACCTTCAAAATAATCCATGGAAACCGCAGAAATTCATCTTAAGTTGGTTTGTATCAAGGGCAGTGACTTGTAAATTTATACACAGGGCATCACATGACCCATTGACAGATCCATGTTGTTTATTGTAATCGTAGTCTTTCAATTCAAGAGCCCACCGGGCTATGTTCGTTTTTTTTTTATTTTTTATCTAAATTATGTGTCAGCGAATTACAGTTTAATGTTCTGGTTATCATCATCTGTCCAAAGACTGCATAAATGATATATATGCATTGTCCCCGTTGCAGTAGTTCACATTTGGTTGCGCTGCTTGTGAAGCTAGTCAACTGACCTGCATTAATTGAATGGAAGCTTCAAAAAATCTGCACGGGGTATTAGATTGTGCAGACTCCGCTTGGGATGCTAACTGCACAATATTTAAACGGAAAATGGACTTTGAACGAAGACGTGTAGACTATAATGCAGATTAGCAATCCATTCAACTGGTGATACAACAAATACTTTTGACTTTTGTGATATATACCTGATGACCGACAATCTGTGATTTAATCAAACGACCTGTGATACATTTAAATGTTCAAAATGTAATTTCAGCCAATATGATATCTCGATTGTCTCCTGTAGATATTCATAATGAGGTACCAGCAGTATTAATATCTTCTCTGTCACCTGTTCCAATAGTCAAGAATTGTATGATATCTGACTCATCTTCGATGCCTGGCCAAGCTATGATTCCTGCTCAATCAAAACAAAATATATTTACTCCTAATCCATTGTTGTCATTTTTTATTATTTATAATCAAAATGTACGAGGTCTAAGAACGAAAACCACAAGGATTTGCTTCTGTCGAGCTCGTCGTGCAATTATGATGTCTTGGCACTGAAGGAAACGTGGCTGATTCCTTCCATTTATGACAGCGTTCTGTTTAACCAAGACTTTACTTTGTATATGTGTCGACCCTTAATAGCTGTAGAGAAAGGAGTGGAGGTGTTCTATTAGCCATACGCTCCGAGATCTGTAGTCAAGTCGTCGTTCCAGAGACGGAGTAAGTTTAATCTCTCTTCGTCAAGTTGTGGTGGACAAACGCAATATTTATATATGTTGTTTGTACATACCTGCTGGCCCATCAGACGCAGTGTATTTTAAATATGTTGATGGTTTGACTAAATGTAATTTAAAAACTTAT
Source organism: Bolitophila cinerea (assembly GCA_010015015.2). NCBI lineage: Eukaryota > Metazoa > Arthropoda > Insecta > Diptera > Mycetophilidae > Bolitophila > Bolitophila cinerea. Next base: position 8,520 of record JAAAKO020025986.1, read on the forward strand.
TAATTACTGACACTGTATTTGTGGTTAGAGATTTCAATTTGCCTTTAGTCAAATGGACGGACGATTGCAACAGCACTAACGTGTTGTTGCCTGCAGATTTTGGAACGGTCGTTGAGACAAGCATGCTCTCTTCACTTTTGAGTCAAGATCTGTGTCAACTAAATAGCATTTTAAATTTTCAAGATCGTCTTTTAGATTGGGGGTTTTGTAGCAATTCTGACGACGTTACAGTTGAAAGGTGCGCTTTTCCGGTAAGTAGAGTGAATGTTTATCATGTTCCGGTCGAAATCAAACTCGAACTCAGCATGAGTGACGTCACTTCGCGTTGCCCTCCAGTAATGACGTTTAATTTCAAGAAAACAAACTTCGAACTATTGAACAACTTTTACCAATCATCTGATTGGCAGGGGGTATATAATTGTTCAGAGGTGTGCGGCGACGTTGATGCCTTTTATTTTATTCATTTTCGTGGTTTTAATCAATTCGTCCCTAAGAAGTTAAAGTTTAAGAAGTATAATCGTTCGCTTCTTAAACTAAAAAACTTGAAGGCGAAAGCTTTTACTAAGTTTAAACGGACGTGTCGGGTCTCAGATCGAGAAACATTCCTCACACTACGCAGTCAGTTCGAATCTATGCAACGTAATTTGTACAATCAGTCGTACCTTATGAAGACACAGCGTGACCTTGTCGCTGATCCGTCTAAGTTTTGGTCGTACATAAACTCAAAAAAAAGACTGTTGGTTTTCCAAGCATGATGGGCCACAATGAATTTTAAACATCAAATGGAATTGAGATCTGTGATCTTTTTAAATGTTTTTTTGAAAGCGTGTACATCTCGGAGGAGGTCGATAAGGGTTGTTCAGCGTCTCAACCTCGACTTCTACAACACTATGATTCCGTTAACTTAGGATTAATACAGTTCAGTATACATGATATGTCAGTGCTCTTTTAAAAATCGATGTAAGCAAAGGAAGAGGTCCTGAAGACATAGCCCCTTTAATACTGCAAAATTGTGCTTCGACACTCACTGATCCACTACTCTTTATTTTCAATTTATCACTTAAAACAGGGGTGTTCCAAGTCAATGGAAGGTGTCGTACATAACACCTATTTTTAAATCTGGTTCTCGGAGCGATGTTTCCAACTATCGAGGAGTATCGATACTTTCAACTATCGCCAAGTTGTTTGAACACATGGTCTGTGATGTCATAACGGAAAGAATGAGACGAAATATATCACCATCTTAGCACAGTTGGATGTAGTGCATACCGACATTCGTAAAGCTTTTGATAGATTGCATCATAGCTATCTAGTTAGAAAGCTGCGTGAATTAGGTATCCACTCATCTTTACTCAATTGGATTCAGTCTCACCTGACTGATCGCAAGCAATACGTCAAGATTTGTGGTGAACGTTTTGATTTGTTTAATGTGGGATCTGGTGTACCTCAAGGCAGCCATTTGGGTTCGCTTTTCTTTATTTAGTTTATAAACGACGTGGCAGATATTTTCAGGTACTCTTCATGTCTTATGTATGCTGATGATCTAAAGATATTTAATATAATTGAGGGTCCTTCAGACGACAGAAGAATTGTCCTTACTTAAACATTAGTAAATGTAAATACATGAGATTCTTCCGCAAAGGGAATCCGTTTTTGTCACAGTACAGCAATGATGATGGAGCTCATCTTGAGCGTGTTCATGAAATGCGTGATCTCGGTATTCTCTTTGACAGAAAGTTTACTTTTATTCGTGACATTAACATAAATACATCCTAGGCATACTCTATGCTTGGTTTCATTATGAGAGTTTGTGCTGATTTTGTAGACCGTAAAGCTCTAAAAAGCGTGTATTGTGCTCATTTTCGATCACATTTAAAATACGGATCAGTGGTTTGGAATCCCAGTTACGCTGTGCATTCTAATAGAATTGAATCTATCCAGAAACGATTTTTGCTTTATGCATTGCGTCGACAGGGTTTGAGACGAGTCGATGACTATGTCCATTCGCCCTATATTGTTCTTTGCGAGCTCATGTGTCTGGAGACTCTCTCTTTTCGTCGTAAAAATGCAGGTATTTTCTTCTTTTTTGATCTGTTGTGTAATCGCATTGATGCTCCTTATTTGTTGTCTCTTCTAGACTTCAATGTCTCATTCAGAACGACTCGTTCACATGTGTATCTACGTTTGAGGAGGCATAGAGCTAATTATAGACGTGCTGAGCCAATAAATCGTATGTCAAAAGCTTTTAATGATGTTGTTAGTAATTTTGATTTTGATATCTCCCGTGAGGCGTTTCGGCGAATCACTCAATCTTTCAACCTATCCTGAATCTTTGTTAGAGTTTTACAAGTATGTGCTCAAAGCGAGTCATACCACAAAAATGATCGTCTGGTTAAGTAGCATGGACAGCCACTGTTCGATCGTTGTTTGGGTGAATTGTAATATGAGTTTGACATTTATTTTATCCTCTGTTTTTTGTCTTAAATTGTTTTTATTTGTTATAATTTGTAGTATTGATATTTTCTGTTAAGTTTATATTAAATTATTTATTTTTGATTGTTTGTACTTTTGTACAATTTAATATGGAAATAGAGTATTTTTAGTATACATACACATACACATTTACACAATTATATAATTTATTTTATTCAATAAAGGTCAGTTGAAAAGATGCTTCCCCGCATCAATAATTGAATTACACTCAAATTATGTTTTTTTTTATAAAATACTAATATATTTTTACTAAAAAATCTATATTTTTTAATTCTTTAAAGTTTAAACCATATTTTCAATCTTATTTGCATATTTTTTTATTTTTAGTGCATATTTGTGCATTTATCAGACATCAAATTTCCTGATAACATTGATTCTTTAATAGTATTTATGATGGCGGCAAATATAATTCATATATAACGTGAGATTCATAAGCTCACAAAAAGCAAAATAAAAAAACCTTTTCAGAACTATCTCAAAAGTAGATTAAGAGTAAGAAACATAACAAGAAAAATAAACACTCGGGAAGTATTTTTTGTATATGGAACAAAAAAATGGTAGTCTGTAAATGTTATAGGTCGTTCTTATATGAAATAATTTTAAAAACGACACAAACGTATGAAATTAGGAGACAAATTTGAATTCCGAGTTTTGAGTAGTCCGAGATATAGTTTTTTCCTATCTGCCTCACTGTAAAAACATTTTTCGCAATACGCAATACAAATAAACAAATTATTAGTGAATAATATTATTATATTCGAGTTATTTTGAATTATTTTTAGTTTTTTTCTTTTTAAACCTGCTGCAGTCTAGAAATATTTCTCAAAATTAGGTTCTATAAAATTAGTAAATTTAAAAAAATATATATATTTCGTATAAAAAAATTAAAAATAATTATCCTTTTTGGAGTTATATATATAATTAAAAAAAAAGATTTTTTGAACATATCCATGTGGATTGTAGACATCTTTAATATATAAAAGTATTGTTAAGCTACGATTAAATATGCAGTCATATTGTACAGACAAACTGCATGATTTGACTGCACAGATTTCGTACAGTCATTGTCTTTGTAAAGTTGACTGTATAAGCGATTACACTAGCAGTCAAAACGTACTGCAAGTTTTGACTGCGACGGTCAATTGGGGTACACTCAAATTTTCCCCTTCCAAAAGATATTTTTTGATGATTATGGGAAAATGAGACAGATCTACCACGTAGGCGACTGAGTGGACCCCATGTGCTATATATAAACCGAATTTTGGAGTAGCTCGACCTTGTACGCAGAGGGAGAAGGTGTAGTAAGCTGTGAGGTAACTTGTAGGTGTGGAACACTTGACATTTGAGAATGTCTAGTGCTGGACACTCGATGAGGAAGAAATGAATTGAATACCACAACGTCAGGTTAAACTATCCTATAGTAGCGCAACCTATATGCATGTATTTATCTACAGTGAACCGTAAGGATACGACAAACCAAACAAAGCTCTTGGCGCTTTAGGAGGGCCAATGATTTGTTTACTGTCACACAACGTCTGCACAGAAACATTCTTAATCTTTTTGGATACCATAAGGTAAGATTTTCCAAGATCCGCCGAGGTATATTATCTTTATGCTACCCACCTGGCTTCCACCTTAATGAAGAGGTGGAGAGATGGCAGGACTTCCAATGCAGATGTGGGGCTGGTTCTCTATACAGAAAAACGTGCAAAAAACAACAAATTAAAAACCATCGCGCTATGTCTCAACCGGTATAAATCTGCATCGCTGCCCTTTAAACTTACCGATTGCCAAAATACGAAATACTTCTTGGAGCTTACCGAAAGACCTATAACATCATATACCATTGGCATAGCTGTCATAATTAATCCATCTTGTGAAGTCGTCTGAAGCCATTTAAAATAGGTAAAATATTGCCAACCTGTAAAAAAAATTTCTGACCAAACAAAAAAAAGTTGAGGTGGACATTCTTATTTTTTTAATAATAATGTGGGATGATTTTGGAACCAAAGAAAAAAAGTATTTGCTTATCTGCTTATTTGCTTATATCATACTTTTTTGTATTATTAAAACGCGCATGCATTTCGCAATAACCACATATAAATATCAATTTCGGCTAAAATCAATATAGACAACAACTACAAATGTGGTATGATATAAAGTAATCTGATTTTTCTATACACATACATGTTTGTATAGTTTAATTTGTTTATTAATAATAAAATACGGGTGTTTATTTTAGGTTATTTAAGCTATTGTTCGGTCCAATTACTTCACTATACATCATGGTGTACAGTTATGGTATCTATAACATCCCTTCGGATCCCAATAGCGACCACTCCACTTCGCTGCGCGGTCCATATAATATTATCATTTATTTATGAATAAAATAATTAAATTAAAAATAAATAAGATTTTAAATGTTTGATGAACTTTTCTAATATTTTTATTAAATAAAACAAGGAACTATTTCCAGAAAAGTTTCAATCAAATCGCTTAATTTAACGATATTATCCGCTTTAGAGCAAGATTTGAGTTAAATATATTGTTTCAAATTTTTCACGATAATAACTATTTTCGAGGTAGATTCGATTTATCTTGACCTTTCCAATCTATCTGAGATAATATCTGTGTTAGTTTAATTTTTTTCTTATTTTTTCGGCATTTATGTTTTGTTTTTTTTTTTTGCTATTTGTTTGCTTTTTTGTTTGTACCAATTTTGTGGACCTGATATTTCGTTTCGTATTATTCTTTTTTTATTTAAAAACATAACAAAATTACATTTCTCATTAGATAGTCGCGTATCATCGCTAACTGAAACTTATTCTTCTTTAATTTACACATACGTATTACTGTATAAGCAGTGCTAATTTAAACCGATAAATGTGTGTACGTACAATGTTCAATAAACATATATGTCATACATTCATTCGTAAATATACATACATGATACATATACGATATACACATACCATATATATATAGTATATGTAGTTGGTATCGGACAAACTGAGCATTTGAGCAATGCCCATTGAGCAATGTAATTAGTTGCGTTTTCTATAATCTATATCTATTCAGAATTCAAGTTATATACATATATAAATATATACTTATCTAT
>JAAAKO020025997.1:0-14128 GCA_010015015.2 Bolitophila cinerea
TCGACTCGATTTTTTTACGGACTTGCGGTTTAATGGTCAACATAATAAAACAGTCGTCAACCATCAGTTGCAGACTGAGGGCAAATACTTCAAATAATATCATGTACATCGTATTATATATAATATTTAAAATATTTTGTATATTTGGTAATATAAAATGTACCTAAACACAGTGCGTCCAGACTGAGATTTTTTTTAAAAATTTGCAAATAATAATATTATATAAAAAATAAATATTTTTAATATTTTTAGATTGATTATTAATGATGAATAATATTTAATATTATCTTTATTTGCTAGTAATAATTAAGATTTTTTATACATTCTATATTTACGTATTATTATGTAAAATCTAAACATTCGGAATTTTTTTACAAATTCTATAAGTGAAATTGTCACGCTCGGTAATTGGTCCAGGAAAAATAGTTTAAAAAACTATTTTTAAAAATATAATTATTGTTTAGCTTCAAGAAAAATATAATTTTATATAAATATGCGAAAGCAGACGCTGTCATCGCTGTCGTTTTCGAGCATAATATTTTCATGTTATTTGATATTTTTGAAAATTTTCCTAAATATAGTAATTTAGTCCTTGTAAATTGTTTATACATAAATACAAATAAAATTGTGCCATCATCGGTTTTCTAAACATGATACATAAATTATAATTATATTGATTTTTCTAAGATTTTTTTCTGCTTTTCAGTTTGAATAGGTGCTGCTTCGTGTATTATTTAAATGTCAGCAAGATGTTAATCATCCTAAATCATTTTTCGGTTAATATTTGTTTATTATTATTGTACAATTCACAATTCACAATTTAAAATTCACAATACGGTTATATTTCACAAATTCCTTCCCGATTCATAGACTAGAAGTGGCTTTAAGTATAGTCGACTTTAATTTGGTTATTAGGACACATTTTTAAATGGGCATTTAAATTTATAATCGAATTTTATTAAAGTCGACTTTGGTGTGTTTTCCAGTGAATAAATCTAAAACCAATGTTCTAAATATATTTTCAAGAGATTGAGAAAATATGAAAACACATTTATAAATTCACTAACTTAGAAAATATACAGAATTGTGTAAAATAATTTATTAAATTCTAAAAATATTTTGGTATTTTGATAATCGCTAAAGTACAGTATTAGCCGGTTTTCGCTATTTTTAAACATTTTCTTTATTCTGATATTTTTGTTCTTTTACTATTTATTTTCGGTTATGTTTAAGATCTTGTATAAGTAATATATATTCTCATAAATTTGTGATATTATTTATATTTTTCATAGAACTCATTACTTTATCATTATTAGAAAAAAATCGCATTACTTATAAAAATAATTTCGATATTATAAATATTTCCTAAAATATTCGTGGTATTTTAAAAAAACATTTCATAATTTTATGAATACTTGCGTATATAGACTTTAATTTACTCTATTAGTAAAATTATTTTTGATATTTTTAATATTACTCATATAATTTTTGATATTTTACGGTATTGAATATATCAGGGAGGCTACATTAAGAAAAGCATAAAGAATTTAATAAATTTATAAAGGTAATGTTTAAACAAGCGGGTAGCTCAAAGCGGTCGCAATGCCAATGTAATTTTCCTTGTTGCGGGCCATTTCAAATTATTGTACCAATCAAAAATATTGTCACCAAAAAACTGTATTTTTGATAATGGAATAAGCTTCATCTGATTAGCTGCGTCGTTTAACAGGAAAATTCTGCCCAATTTAACTACGTCCGGCTAAATTAAAGTTTCACTAATAGTATGGCTTTTAAATTCATATGAAGCACTTAGTATTGTAATTTATTTTATTTTGTCTGCCTTATCATAAAGTATTGTGCTAAATTCTATGACAATTTTTAAATAATAGTCATATAATAGTTTTTTATAATCGTATATGTTAGAAACTAATGTTTATACATCTTTTTTAAATTTAATGTTGATAATATATTTTTATTATTAGATATCATTATTATTGCCATTTTAAAATAGTTAGACAACCTAAAATAAGACACAAAGACCGGTAATCGAACGACTTACAAAAGCTACATTTTATTTTTCTCTATCCCCTTCCGGTTCCGTGTGAAAATCAATACTCAACTAGCCGCGTTTGTCGTAGTCATGGTAATGCTACCATGGTTTTTGATTCTTGACTACATCCAAAAAAATACGTAGATTTGGCTTGAATTTATCCTAGAAGTGAAGGATGTTGGATGTCTGTTTTTTCTTTATAAAATAAGAACTTTTGTGAAACATTTGTGGTCTGATAATAGAATAGATAAGCTCCGTTTATAGCGGAGAAGCGTTCATTCTCTGGCAACAAAAACTATGTAAAAAGTATTATTGTACTATTTTGTAGATGATACTCCAGGATTCTTCCTCTTTAATCATTGTATTAAAACAATGTCATCTTAAACGTCATTTCCTGGTGTTGGTGTTGGTTTATTAACTATAACTATCCTGGTCGTCCAAATCTGATACTGAATATTCACAGTTATGATAGTGTTAGATATCTTAAACCCTTAAACGGCATCTACAAGCCACATGTGGAGATATGGTGTCGTGTGGGATTTTTTTCTTATTGAACTATTTCGAGTCGTACGGAATGTCCCGATTTGTTGGATTTTGTTACTATCTTATACCATCATATCGCTCATTTCTGTACTTATACAACCCTGATGTCTTTGGTAAGCTAATTTTCTAACTGTATTATTAAACATAAATTTGCTGGGTCTAAGTAGAGAGCAACTGATATAATGGCTTTCCGTTGGTTTGCTGCCATCGGTCGAGATCTTTTGTGTAACCGTCCTAATGTTTTTAATCAATAGGCGTCAAGTGAATGGCTGGCTGGTGGCTACCACTGGAAACATTTTTTCTGACCTCAATTTGAGATTTTTTTTTATGATGTCAGCCTAAATATTAAAGCAAGTCGGTTAAAAATAAATAAACACGCATGCTCTTCGGAAATAATGTATATATTAATAAATTAAGTGAGTAAATATTTGTACCGTCAATATATTTTAGTTAAATGTTATAAAAAAAAAGAATATTTAACTGTCAGACAAGTTGGGTAAATTTTGATAAAATATAACACTGATAATGTACTTAAAGTGTAAACATTTCATATGGTAGAAGGCATAGAAGTTTATCACAGGAAATCTGGTGGGAATTTCCATCTTTGTTGATTAAACATTAAAGATTTTTTTAAACGCAAAAAATAGGATGCTATTTTCCGTAATTTCCGTTGTATTTTTGTGTTTCGAGTAAATTAGAAGGGGGCGGCCCGATAATTTTCAAAATATCGGCCACCCTTTTGAGTTTCAGTTTTCATTCTCGAATTTTATGATTTTTTTTTTCTTGTAACAAAAATTTATATATATATCAACTAAAAATAAATATATATATATTTATGTCCTTATTTACCTAAACCACTTTAATAAGCTTAACCCGAAAGAAGACTGAATAATTGGCTAAATAAGTTAAACCTAAATAAACCTAAATAACTTTTAATTTGGTTCCATATTAACCAGACCGAGTTTTCCTGCTTTGGCATTATTCAGTTCTTACTCGTTTTTTAAAAGTGATATTTTTTATAATTAAATTTCTATAAAGATGAATTCTCTCTTAAACATTTGCAAGGATAAGTCCTGCGAATCGGAACCTAAAGCTAGTTATGTACCTTTAACCATATATATATATTAACTTCACTTATAAAATAAATTAATATGGAAATACATTTTATCAAGTATTATTATAACTGATTTACCTTTTTTCTGGGGAGGAGCATGTCTTTCCGTGGATTTGTTTTTGCACATTTGTTAAACAATTATTTAAAAATATTATTGAATTATTATAAATTATTTTATTTCTTTGTCGAAATTTTTCAATTATTTAAATTGTATTTTGAATTTTAAATCTTCTATTATAAAAACAATAAAATGTATTAGGAAAATAATATTCATTATAAAGTGATAAAAATGACCATAAGTGAAATAATTTTATTGTAAACATATATATTTATAATCGTTAAAAAAGATATTTAATTTATCAAGATAATATTTTTTAAATCGTTTACAGCAAAATAATAAAGCAAATTATTGAAATAATATTATATATTATAAAATGATATATTGAAGGCATGCGCTTCGGAAACGCTCTATTAAAAATCCTGGCTACGGCCATGCTGTACGACTTTTTATTATAGTTCACTAGTGCGTTACACAAAAAAAAATAAGAAATGAAATCTTTATTTTTTTTTGTATTTGGCTTTTAATAGTTTATTACAAAATCATTGAATTTGTATTTTATTATTTGTATTTTTTGTATTTTACAATCTTGTATAATAAATTTTATTATTTTTCTAATTAGCTGAGATTTAATGCTAAAAATAATAATTTATATTGAATTTCATAATTAAAATTTTGGTTCAATGAATAATAATTAAAAAATGTGCTTCTAATAATAAAAAAACTGTGCAATTATAAATTGTTCACCTAAATTAAAAAAAATATATTTTCTAAAAAAATATATATTTTCTGATTGCTTATGTCCTTGGAGCGGTTTTTCCTCGTTGTTTTTAAGGATTATTTAATGTTTACATTTATTTTATTTTATGTGATTTTTTTTGATAAAATAAAATTATGGAGAAATTTTGAATGTAGGTTACTTTAAAATAATATTTAGGTTATTTTAAAACTTTTTATTGCCACTATTATGACTAGTAATATTTACCGATTTTTATTTTGGATAACCGGTCTTTTTAAAATTTAAAAACCTGCTCTGAAAGGACCGGTCTACAATCCAAGAAGAATCCTTTTAAAAAACAAATTGGTTAAAATTGGTTAAAATCAACCAAATTATTTCTGTATTTTATTTTAACTGTGATTTGGTTGAAGAACGTATATTTTTAAACCCAAATTTTATTGTTATTTTCAGTAATATTTAATCTGATATTTAAGATTATATAAAAGCAAAGCATTTTACCGTAAAAATAAATATTAAATATTAAACAATAAATGACATCAAAAACTCAAAAAGCCTAATATTTTGATGGATACATTGATTTAGAGCTGTTTCTTTATTAAAAGGTAAATCCATCAGTTTAAATAATGTTTGCAATAATTTCTTGCCATAAACAATATTAGTAATTCAACTTGAATATTAATTATTTGTGTATATAATATCGACACCAAAAGTGCCATTAACAATGATAATATACTTCTTTTGACTGTTTTTCCGGTACTAAATAGTTTTTCAAATGCTTTTATTACTTATAAGGCGTTTTTTAATAGATATTTTCTATTATGTTTAATATGATGGTAATCAACCTCAAGAAAATAAATACATGTTAAAATAAAATAAATATTTTAGTAAATATAAAAAATATGACTAACTCCACACCGAATATATAAGTAAAATATTCTCTTGTATTATAAGTTGGTACGAATACATAAATGTAATATTATATATATATATTTATACACATATGTACATTATTTTATTTATATATTTTGCATTTACGATTTTGGGATACACATTTGGTTTTCTTTTACTTGCTCGTCTCTGGTATATTTGGCGTATATATTTCTCGTATATATTGAAGATTTTCTTTATGGAATCGCATTTGGTTTTATGGATTCAAATAAAACGTATTCCAACAAACCTATCTGGGAGAAAATACCATTTTCCATATAAAATGTATCTTATTATATAAATATATACATTTATATAGATATATACAATACCCAGTATTATATAAACTCTCTGATATGTGAAGCTGATATTTTGGAAATATACGCCAAATACAAACGCTATGAATACGAACATAAACCAAAATGTGCCAGAAAAAAATAGCGCACACGTAAGACGTAAGACACGGTATTTGAATAAAAGAAAATTGGTGTGCATATTATATGAGAGTCGGTCGCTCATTCCACTTTATATTCATAAAAAAACGATTTTATTTGTGCAGAGGCTTAACTTGGGTTTACCAATATTTATATTATTAATTTTGATAAAAACATATCAATAGTTTATTAAAAAAATATATAATTTAAAATTAGTATAATGGTACACCCTGTATTAAATCCAAATGTGTATCAATTCACTCAATAAAATGATATACAATCGCGTACGCACACACGCACACACGCACAAACGCCATGTCAGTGCGCGATAAAACAAATCATTTAATAAAAGGCTTCGATGCGCGCTCCTTTGTTTTCGCGATAGTAGTATATATATGCTTTATGCTTTATGCTTATGCTTATGCTCGATCGCGAGCACAAAGAAATCATTATTTTCGAGAAGAATGAAATGTTTGACCATTGTACGCAAAAATATGGCATGAACGTTGGATGGACCACGGCGCAATAAATAAGAGCGACAGGCTCCGTAAATTTTTCAAAAAATATCAAAAAACTGTCATCGCATCGACAGTAAATATTTCATCGAAAAGGTCATAATAATTCATTGCCATACGTGCGAGCGCGAGCGCTATATAGTGTTGTCGTTTGTGTATTGTTTGTGGTTTGCGTGTTTTTGTATGCATCTAATCTGTTTAAAATAGAAATTATGTATATGGCCAATATCAGTACAGTAGCGAGAATGAAAGAGGTAACACGTACAAAGTGGACTTTATTTGATTACACATATTTTTACGTTTTATGTTTAAATCACATATTTTTGAAAATATTTTATTTTTCCGTGAGATAACCCTGGAAATCCGTTTGAAAACAGCTTTTGATAGTATGGGCGAAATGTTCATCCAGAGATGAAAACAGAAGCAGATGAATAACATCATTAAAAACAGTTGATTAATACCTATTTTAAAGTCATATAACATATGGCATCATTGTATGGTGCTTTGCTTTAAAAACAGGAATTTGGAATAGTGCACTTTGACGAACTTATATTTAAATATTTATTTATCAAAACAATCCTTGAAAATTATCGATAAAATCCTATCTTCTTGGGGAGATTTCGTCCTCAAGTCGTTCCTTATATTTTTTTGGATAGGTCTTTAAAACTTTTTAAACGAGGTTTCATCCAAATACCACGAGTCAAAAACGGGAAACCGCACGAGTTTTTATATACTAAATTTATTTGGCAATAATAAATAATCCTGTAAAAATCTTTCAGACCAAACAAAAAAAAAACTGAGGCGAGAATTTATTATTATTTATAGATAGCTATTTAGTAAAAATAATTTGAAATTAATTTGAAAAGCCATTGTGGGATATATGTGGAGTCAAATGAAAAGCGCTGAACTGTTAACTGTGAAGTCGTAGTTCACAACTGTGAAGTTAGGCGAGCTAAAACTCACAGTGCATTTCGGATGCCACCAGATAAGTTCTAGCGGAGTATTTCACAAAACATGTGTGATTAATGATGTGTTTAACTAATCCTAAACCAGTGTCAATACAATGGCCAAATGTCTGAAATCGAATCTGTTTTATTCGGATATCATCAGTAAATTTTAAATTGAAATTATCTAAAATCTGAAGGATTTTTTAGAGAGACATTTCCATTAAATGGAAGTAACAGGATATTGTGCAGAATGTTTTTGGCTGAAGTGCCAACGTTTAATTGGCTCAACCAATGGAGTAAACGAAATGTTTAATGAAGTTGAAAATGGTAGAAAGGCTGATAAGACAAACTTATAAAAGACTGTGAGTCTAATTTATAATACTTCATAATCTGGAATGTAGATAAATCAGTCAAAGTCTGTCAAAGTCACGAACTGAAATTCAAGAACTAAAAATTGCAGTTGCTGCTGCTTTTTTGCCATTTGGCGACAGTTGACAACTTGATTCTTCTAAAAAAAATATAACTTCCAAACTCAATTTTTCTATAACACTTTTTGTCATATGGCTTTTGGGATTAAGATTTCTTTTACTTTTAATTTAATGGTCTTCTAAAAATAAGGGCCTGCCTCGGAACATTTTTTCATGAGCCTCTTTAAAATAAAGCAGCTGGCATTGGTATTAAACTTTGTTTCATGGGTCTTGAGGAAGAAACTCCAAAAAATATGATTTCCTTCCTAAAATATTCAGACTTTTGGCATGTATTTTGGATTGGTATTAAATTTAGCTTTAAGAGGCTTGAGGATAAACCCTTTCTAAGAATATTTAACTTCTCAGTCATTTTCAATGGTTTTTTGATAAATAAATATTCAAAAATAAGTTTGTTATAAAGTTTTAATACAAATTCCTCTATCCGTCATTTACAGAGGTTATTATCCTAAAGAAATATTAAAACATGTGTTTATTGTAGGAAGTACAAGTAATATATGTTTAGGAGGGGTGTCTCCTCAATTCCTATTTAAACAACGTTTTTTCCCAATAAGGTGTAGGTCTAAAAGTGTGATGGGAATATTTAAGGAAAAAGTCATATATTTAATAAAAAATCATCCTCATGAAATGAAGTATGCCCAATCGCATACTACGCGAATCAAAAAGCGCTAAATTGACATGTTGTGATTCAACCTTATTGCTTTATTAAACGAACTGATACTAAACTATTACTTTAAAAAGTTGAGTCTCAGTGTAATATTTGGGTGATTACATGATTACGTCAACTGATACCAACTGTCGATGGCACTTACAGTTGTCAACTGAGACCAACTGTTAAAAGTAGCAGTCCGTGTAATAGTAGCATATAATGGTCAATGATTTACCGGTAAAACAAGCCCTATCTACCCTTAAACAAGACCTCATATTTGGTAAGTTACTTTATCTTTTTAAGAAGTGTGAAAAAAGAGAATTAATTTACTAATAATACAATGAAAGGTATTTTTAAACGAACTCTCCCTGAAATAAACAGTAGGTTTCCGCTGTTGTTAACTACACATTTTTCTTTTAAAACATCTTTTTGGGTTTAATCTTTATTATTTTATTATAATGGAAAATCTCTATAGAGACTGCAGAGTAGTAATTTACCAACATTAATTATTAAAAATAAAAAAAATTGGACATAATAATAATTATTTACATTTGTTGATTTCTGATTTCTCTTTGTTGAGATGTGTGCGACAGACATGCTGTGAAACATGTAAAATAAACCAAAATCAAAGTCAAATGTGATTAAAATGACCAATTCCATTCATTCAGATTATTTAATAAATATTACTAAATTACCCTGGTGTTCTATGTTCCTCTTTAAAGATATCAATGATTTATTAACAAATTATAAATAATGACAATTAATCTCTTAAGAATTTAAGATTTTTTAAAAATCAATACCCTCATTATTGATTTGAGAAATATCAGCGTAATTCATATGATAATTGAAGTCCCCAACAATTTCTAGGTTTATAAAAAAATGTAAATAATTTATTTGGTAAATTTAATATTTATTTTTATGATTAATCTACTAGTTTTAATTTTTAATCTATTTGACAGGTTTCAACAAAACTAAAATAAGAAATGAACTCACGAAATTAAAAATCATTTTATAAAGAAAAAAACGTAATCATGCATTGCTTACCACACAAATTGCAAAAAAGTAAATTATTAATATATAAATGCAATTAATATTTTATCATAAAAATACAATCAGAAAAAAACATATGCCGTGCGAGTGCCTCGGACACTTGGCTCAATTCATCCTATCTTTATCGCTCCAAACCCTTTCCCAATCTCGAAGTCTGTACTTTTTTAAATAAAAATATTTTGTTGTGACGGCAATATTTACTAGAAGGTGAAGAAATACAATCGCCGATTAAACCCCTATTTCATACCTTATTCAGTCAAAAATGACCAATTAGCTGATCTGCTGATTAAAGTCATTGAAAGATTTGATAATCAGCGAAACTACGATTATAAATCCTGATTTAATTCGGATCACAGGAAATCCATTATAGTTGCTAATCTACTGCTTTAATCCCGATTATAATATTGTTTGAATTTTACATGAAATTATTAAATTCAGTGTGTGACGTTTTGTGTTTTATTTAGATTTTAGAACTAACAAAAAGTATTTCTTTAGAAATAAAGAAATGTCGGTTTAAAAACGTTAAAAAATAATCGAGTAACAACTTACTCCGTACTTACTCCAAGTACAAATGTTAAAAATGCTGTTTTACTGCTTCATTTAAAATATGGTTTTACAAAAGCCACTCTAAAATTAAATAAAAGAATTTAGCAAAAAATAATTATCTGGAAAAAAAACAATCATTTGATTTCCAGCCATTTCCAAAATTTCAGGCTATATTTCTGCTTAGTATTGGTCTTTTTCTTATATATTATCGTAATTATAAAATAAATTTATAAATTTATTACATGTCCCCATGTCACCTCTAATAATTAATAATTATAATATTATTAATAATTAATGTCACTAAAAGGTCAAATAGTGCTAAAATTATACATTTTCGGCATTTTAGAATATTAAAACAAAGTTTTTATATGCAAATTATGTTAAAAGATGTTTTAAAAGGTCTAAAATTAAAATATTTGTTTTCCACTTTATTTTATTTTTCATATTAATTTAATTTCTTCGTATATGATTATGGGTAGATGTTTGCCCTTAAATATACGTAAATTCCAAGAAATATTCCAGCTGTATAAGGCTAAGGGAAAAATGAATTATTCAGACAGAAGCTGAATAATAAATAAATAATGTATTGGCTGGTTGGCCGAAAAAGGAACTCAATAGAAACTGCCAAATGTTGCCTTTTTCGAGTTGACCTTATTCATATAAACCACACTAAACAAACACTGTTTTTTAAATTCAGTTTAACAATTCTGTTTTACAAAATTCAGTTTTACAAAATTCTGCTTTTAAAAATTCTGGTTTCCAAAATCTGAATTTCAAAATTCTGGTCACCATATTTTTCAAAAAAACAGAATTTTGTAAAATTGAATTTTGAAAAAAAAAAAATTGTAAAATTGTTTTTTGAAAAAAAAAAAAATTAAAAACAAAATTTTGTTAAAACAAAATTGATTTTTTTTCTTTTAAATCAATATATTGTTGATTGCAAATACGATAGTGACAATGATCACCCCAGTATATTTTCTGGGTCCGCTTATGGTTGACGATGTCTTGAAGACTTTAATTTTGTGAATAAAATTTAATTAAACGATCGATTTCATTGTCAACACAAATCGGCACCTACAGTTTCTAATATTAAACAAAAAAATTACAAAACATATTTCATGGAATGGAATTTACTCTTATACTATTTATAGACTATAAAAGTTTCCTGACGCGTAACCTGGTAGCGAGATTTCGATTAGCCACAGACTCAAAATTTTAATTTCAATTATAAAATACGAGATCATAAATAAATTGCTTGTCATTTCGTATATTTTTTCCACATACAATATGTTGGATAATATAAATAATTCAAGCCGTATAATTCATTCATAAATTAACCGAAACAAGTGAACCGCATAGTGTGTATTGTTTACTAACACATTCACGGATTCACGCACACACACACACACACACATACAACAGCGAAATATTGTTGTCTATATAACACGTATGTAACAATATAGTCAGTATATATACGGACAAAAAGTGTGTATGCTCGTGTATAATTTGTATATACACAATATTTTCACACATTTTAACAAAACAAAAAAGACCATAAACAAAAGATATACTTACTTACATGTGCATGAAGAAAAAGATGTAATGTACGTATAATCTCGTATATATAATATAATATATATATCGATATATACAGAATACATAATATAATATATCGTAAAAAGATCGTTCTTGTTACGTATGAATGAATGAAATGACCGGAAATTTAAAAATTGGTTTCGCCTTATAAAAAGTCATTTAATTCTGTTCTTCATTTTTTATTAGACATTAAATACGAGCAGTTATAAGTGTTAACGTGGGATTGAAAAGGTTCACTGCTCTAGATGTCACCTCATTTATTCATATTATGGAGATAGGCCGTTGTCGGTACAGATATTGAAAATTGTCAGAATAACTAAATAAAAAGCGCCATTGGTGTCTGAACTTTTATACGAAAATGCTTTTACGATCTTCAAGAAGGCGACAAACGACGGACATCAACCAAGAATGTGTTAAACAGAAGCCCGTGGTCTCTCTAAAATTAGAAAAACTTTCAATTATACGTTTGGATTAATTGCAACAGCCATAAAAATGGTGTGTTAACATGATGTATTATTGTATTCTGTCGCAGACTGTGAATTACAATGTTTTCTTAGAAGAATGTGAATGCGCCACACAAGACGCATAACTCATATATATAAATGCGTTATTTTGGAACACGGCCGGCGCATTATCTTATAGTCCAATGTGTGCGTGTGTATAAATATATACTATAATATAAGAATTATAACTATCAAGTATAATGAATGTATGTTAAACCAACGCAGAGCATCATATTTTATGCGTATATGTCGTTTATGTTTTTGATGCTTTTGTATTATTTATTGAGTCTAGCCATTTTCTTTGGTGTTTATTTTAGAAAGGCGAGTGAAAATGTTCACAAGCAGTTTATATGGCAATTAAAAGTATAGTATGAGAAGACATTAAATGACTGTACAATTTTCACTGTATTTAAGTAATGTATTTTAACTTCTTTTTACCTTTTTTTAAAAACCGTATTATTTTACCAGTTTTTTGACCGTTTTTAAAAACTGGTAAAATAATAATTAGTAAATATAAACAAACGGGTTGATCTAAACTAACAAATCGTTTGATTTGGATTGTATAGAGATCGAATATTAAAGATATTAAAAGAAATCGAAAACATGATTTAAAAAATAAATATGTATATATATATGGACTCAATTGAAAGAATAATCTAAAAATAATTTGGTAACTTTTAAAATTTTATGGAATTCCCTAGATATGCCGCATTATTTTATCTAAATAAAACATTTAGTTAGGTTTCAAATTAGGAGTCATTAAATAAGTATATAAATATAAACTAATAATTTAACAACTCTTTAAAATTATAATGTATTAAATCTGTATTACCTACCATATATTTTGTTGCTCCAAAAATGCTACTATTTTATAGATTAAAATTAATTGAATTGAATTAAAATTTCATAAAAAAGTTTTTTTTTGTAACTTCTTTCTAAAAAATTTAGTAAGTTCATTTTTTAAAATTTAATCTGCTTCACGGTTCGCCAATCCGAAATTTAAAAAATATGAAACGTTGGTAGATATACAGCTCTTTTATTTCTAACAATTTCTTTATTGTATTAGGGGGGGCTTGTTTTTTTAGTGCAATTGTAGGCAGTTCATAGTTTTGAGGCCAATATTTCAATTTACAGATTTCAGATTTTAAATGAAATATTTCATATATTTCCTTTATTAAATTCATAATTTCATTACAATCGGTTACTAAGGGCCATTTTCTTCACTATCACTAACCAGCAGGTTGAAACCAACCGCCGGTGGAGACAAACTTCCCAAGTTGAACAGCAAGTTGAAAATCGTTTTTCTTCACTAGAAGTTGAGTAGAACTAGAGGTTTTCAACCGACTGCTAGCTCTCAACTTGCTCTTCAAAATATCCTAGGAAATTGTGTTTTAAACTGCAATTCGACAGCAATATTGACAGTTTTCAAATTGCTGATTATCCTTTTTTAAATATTGTTATCTGTAAAGAAAACAATGAACCTGCTGATGGCTCATTTCACTATGTTCAGTGGCTGCAATATATCAGCGCATCCCAAAGAACGCAATTTCGTTCTTAAAAGTGCAACAGTACCAACCACTATAATAATAATTCACAAAAGTAACAAAAAATTCTTCGTTTTAAATTTATTATAAAATGTATCTATTATAAAAATATATATTTTTGAATTTTCACACAAGGTTTTGTTGCCTTCAACCCATCGAAAATGATAATTTCTGGAGTCATCCTTCATCACACCATACGCGATATCATGCTTGATGACAGGCGAAGCAAACGCCAGAGGATCGACTGCTTTTTTGAATGCTTTATGCCATACCGTAAAAAAAGACAGGCGTTCCTAGTTTCATTCGCCCGGATCTTGCTGCAGGCAGATTATGAGCAAAAACACCATTGTTTATATTATTGTTATTGACATACAACAACACAACATAACTAAACAACAAAAATATGTAACTAACACATAAAGCAAAAA
>JAAAKO020026008.1:0-14127 GCA_010015015.2 Bolitophila cinerea
CTAAAATATTGATTTCTCTTTTTAATAAAATATGAGTTATAGAAAAAATATATATAAATATACAATTTGTTTTTCTTTGAATATAATTTTGATTATTTCGATAGGATTTCTAAAAACATTTATTATTCTGTTTCTAGAAAATGAATGTGTTTCAGGGTGCGTTAGATAATTCTCGATTATCTTTACCCGCGCGCTGCACTCGCGCAGGTTTACCAAAAATTAAAGAGACGGAGGAAAAGTGTAAACGCACCGTTCGGTGGACTATATCGATCTAATGATTTACAGAGTAATATGCGGAAATGAATTGAAAGGTCAAATATGAATATAAAACAAATGGTATAAATTAAATAGCATCCATTTCCGTGTTAATATATTATAGGTATAATTAGCTATGTGTAAATCAGCAACAGTAAGACTGCCGAATACTGGCAATCTCAAACAGAATGATTCTACTAGAATCATATTAATTGATTTATAGATAATAGATTTGTTAGTGCTTTTTTACAAAAAAAGGTTTTCTGAATAAATGATTTTATTTCTAATAAAATGGTTTTTAACAAAACCGATTGGCTTTCTATAAATATAAAATAATTCATATTAAATTGTTTGTTTTTTTTTAATTCGATGTTTCCTGATATCTAATTTGTGTTCTAAAATATCATTTTATATTTAAAAAAAAAACTGCATATCGTTCTTACTTACGATTTGCTTTTAAGAACATTTTCTAAAAATACATTTCTTAATATATATATTTGTCTTTAAAATTGCTTTTATTTATATAAAATCAATAGGATTTGTAGAAAAGATTGTACATATTTTATTTATTTAAAATCGATTTGTTTTATTTAAAATTGATTTGATTAAAAAAATATACTTTTAATAACAGTTTTAAATTTCAATAAGACACCTATCAATCGATTTGGTGTTACTAGATTTAAAAATGTTTTCATTAAAATATTTTTCTAAAAAAACACTACGAATATGATAGTCCATTTTTTTCGATTTTTAGCTAGATATTAATAATAATTCCTTTTAAAAAAACATTTTGTCTTTTAAAAAAAACGATTTTATTTTTGAAAAATGTTTTTGTTTTCAATAAATTTAATTTAACTCTAGGAAATCAACGTGTCGTCAATATCGAAAGGATTGTAATTTCTATAACCAATTTATCTTTAAAAAATGATTTAATAAAATTGATTTTTTTTTTTTTTTATAGAAAATCAATTTATCTTTTAGAAATATGATTATATTTTAAAAACAATTGTCTTCAAATAATCAATTTATGTTTTAGAAAAACAAAAATAAAAAAAAAGATTTTGTAAACTATTTAATAACAAAAATGAAGATTTATCTTCCAATATCTGTTTTTTTATTAAAAATCGTTTGGTTTTCTATATTAACGGAATTGATTTATTATGTCTAGTTCAATTTGATTTTTTATTTGGTTTGAAATGAAATTTTTTTTTAGATTGATAATAATAAGCAATTCTTGAGCATACCGACCCTTTTTTCAAAAAATACATTGTGTCAATTGCATGTTATAGCAATAATATTTTAAAATTTCTCTTTAATATCAGAAAAAATGAACGTTTTAAGTATTGATTTGAAGCATTCAACGCAAAATAAGGATCAAGTGCATTTCGACGGCAAATAGGAAATAAAAAAACATTCACAAAGGTCTTTATAGAATAAAACACGTGATGCCGGTTTTTAGAAACACAGAATTACCGCTTTTCCGAGTGTTTGCACTCACACTCACACAAACTCACTCATTTTGCAGAAAAGCTCGTTTTAATTAATTTTCGTCTTTCAAGCTTAACGCGTGGCGGCAAAGCGCGGCGCGCGCGGCAGTACCGCACCCACTCATTTTGCCTGGGGATTTTCTGATTTTTTTTTCACGTAATACGACGACTGCAAAACCGCCCACCCTGTCGTCTCTCCTTTTCACAAAAGAAACAAACACACATATTATGTCAACATTCCACACATACACACTTTTATAATATATTGTATAAGTTGTATATGTGCTTTTTCATATATTTTTATATATATATATATAGTCTGAACGAATATTATACAACAAAAACGAAAACGAAAAATATAAATAACGGAGATCATTATTTACGTAGGAAAATTCTATAAAGAATATAATAGCACACACATTCATTTTCGGCAAAGCCATTTTCTCGACAATAATGCAGATTGGCTTTTTTTGTCTCTGCGCGCACAAAACAAAAAAGGATGCACGTCCTCGTGCGCAGTGAAAATAATACTTTTATAATGCACGCGGAGCTTTCAAGATTTATTACGGTCGTTCGCATTAAAACAGAGAGATTTTCTTATTTGTTTATCAAAATGCTATTATTTTTCACCAGGCACATTGCTAAAAGTACTATATAGGGGAGAGTGGGTTTATTTCGTCTATGGGGTACATAGGGCCAGTCATATCATCTTAGTTTATTTTCAAATAACCCGCCAAAAATATATTAGGGTTTTGCTGGTAATAGGTAAATACATTTGCATTCAGGTATTGTCTGTTACTTCAAAATTTTTTTCGAAAAATTTGGCCTAAGGCTGGTTTTGATCGAAGAGATTGGCTAAAAGCCACCACAACCGATCACTAAGTCTTCGAAAGCCAGAAAGTAAATGTCTTCAAGAAGTATCGGATTTAATCGACATCGTGTTCATGATTTTTTGACAATTATAAAGCCTTCTTAAGAGATACAATTCTACAGAGGATCAAATGTTTAATTTTTATGAAACTGTCATAAATTCTGTTAAGGTTATTTTTAAGCTTGGGAAGATACAAGTATCCATATTTTCATCTACTAAAAGAGGCAAATTAGTCACTTTCGTCGCTACCATCAACTCCACTAGAAACTATTTTCCACTCGTTTTGGTTTTCTCTCGAGTAAAGCATCTTTATGAAATTATTGTATCCGTCTATCGATTGTTTTTTTTCGAATTGCTCTGGCCATGACTTCAAAATTGTTTCCAAAAGTTTTAAAACTTTTGACAAAAATTACAGGTTACACAAAAAAAACAATTTCGTTGCTAATGGACGATCACGAGTCTCATGTCCGTATTGAGTCAATTGCATTTAGCCTGGACAGGGTTTCTTTTTTTTCCGCCACATACAACACATAAGCTTACACCGGCTTCAACCACTTGATGTTACTGGAAAGGAAAGGTAAATGTGATTCCTCCTGGACGGACAATTTTAATAAGATTTAAACCACTAAGAATACTGAAACTAAGTTTATGTCCGGATCCAAATTCAGACAAAGACATAACAAAAAAAAAATAGCATCTGTTTTCAACAATAATCTAGCATTAGACGTGGAAATGGACCCTTGAATTAGATATTTGACAACGGATTACGCGTAGGCAGAGATGATTTTCAAAGGTGAGTTTCTTGAATATCATTTCGTGCGTTTTGATTGCAACTTCTTTTTTCTTTTTTACAAATTACGTATATAATTATCTATATACCATAAGCGGATCCAAAAAAGGTTTTAAGTGTAAGGGCATATCTCATCATATCATCATCATATCTCATCAAATCTGCTTTTCAAAATTATGGATTATAGAAATCTGAAATATGTTCACAAAAATATATTTTTTTATTTCCTAATGTTTTAATCCATAATTTTGAAAACGCAGATTTAAAAAAACAGAGTTTTAAAATTGAGATTTTCAAAAACAGAATTTTGTAAAAAAAATATAAAATCCAAAAAAAATGTCAAATTATATGTATTTTCCAAAAAAATCTAAAAAATATCCCCATTTACGGAAAGAAATTCCACTGTAAAATCAATTGTTTATGGGTAAATCCAATTATATTAGGCGTTGAAATGGCTGTGACCGCAATTGATTCAATCTTTTAAAAGGATTGATTTCGTTTAGTTGAATTCATTGAACTAAGTCAATTCTTTCGCAATAATTCCAATAGATATTTAGTTGAATTTAATAAACAGGATCAGTTATTTCGCAATTGATTCAATTCTATAGCATTTAATCCAATTTTTTGGTAATTGAAATTGATAAACTAAATCAATTCTTTTGCAATTGTTACAAAATTCTATAATAAATCAATTATTTATCAATTGATACAATATTTAAATAATTGAATTCATTACGAAATCAATTCTCACGCAATTGATTCAATATTTTTAGTTTCTAATGGACTGATTCAGATCCTTTAAAATTGTCAGTTGAATTAATATATAAATATACATTTTCTGGCAATTGACTAACATTGAAGTTGTAGTTAACTTGTTAATCTCTAGCGAATAATAAGGATGTATAATGAATTCATCCATTGGTTGAACTGATTGAATTTAAATAGTATTCAATCTTTTATGAATTGAACGCACCGCAATGACCAATCAGCTCTAAACAAGTGTTGTTTCAATCATTTTAATAATCAACTTAGACGATTTTTGGATAAACTCTCATCGATTCCGGAATGGATTTAATTATTTCAGAATAGACCGCACAGAACTCATCAATCTTTTAAGTAAAATCAGTTCAATTGAACTCAATGCTTTGAAATAGTTGAAACATTGTTGTAAACAATTGAATTTAGTTACTTAGTAGTTTTTTTAACTGTGAAATAATTTAAAATCAGTATATTGAATGCCAATTCAGAAAATAAATGATTCAATTGTTGGGTTTTCTTTCAGTGTTGGAATTTTTTATTCAGGTCCTTATTAATCCAAAAAATCAAAAAAAGGTCCATTGTATTTTACAATAAAATCTAAAAAAAAAACATTGGAATTTTTTTAGTCAGGCCCTTATTTTTTCAAAAAAAACTGTAAAATCTCCACTTGATTAAAGGCTAAATAAGCATTTAATCAGTTTATTATTATAACAACCAACCTGGATAACAGAACGGTCTGAATATTCTGCCAAATAGGGCATTAATCAATTATTATTTCACTTCAGGCTGAATAATTCTTATTTCTCTTAGCCTTAAACACATTTAATGTTTCTTGGATTTTACTTTCATTCGAGAGTATTTTTTTTAATAATTAAATGAATATTGAAACGTTTTATAAATTATGTAAGGACCAGAGCCGGGATTTGGACGTGGCAAAGGTGGCACTTGAAGATATTGATATAACCATAAGCCATTACATGTACGAAGAAATTGAATTAATATATAAGATATAAAATGGAATATATCGTTTATGTAATATTTATAATTTATATTTTTGTCCTGGGAGGACATGTCGTTATGTCCCCCATCTGGATCCGCAAGTGCTATATATTTTTGCATTTTCAAAGAGTATTCACAGTTAAAAAAAATAATCAACCAAAGTTTATTCAATGTCAAAAATTAATAACAAAAATGACAGATGGCACTATTTTTAAAAGGTTTACTTTAGCTAGCATCATGGACATCGAGCAACACTTATAAGACAGCATCGTATAATGCTGTTAAAAAGATTTAGCATTTTTAAATGTTGAACTAAAGCCACTATCTAGCAGCACTCATAAAGTAACATCGCCTGATGATTTTATAGTGGTACATTTACATTTTTAAATGTTGTACTAATGACTTTATAAAGAAGCACTATTTAGGAGTGATTTTTAAAAGCGGTTACACGGGAGAAAATCCTCAGAAGTATGTATTTGCCGTGTTTTGTTAGGCAGCACAATCCTGAATATGTAAGGCCTTTTTTGAAAGCCCCCTCACTGAAAAAGGAAATTAAGAAATAACACAGACACTCCTTAAAAAATAAAGAAAACAAATTATGCGCCAAAAAAAAATCTTTGGTAAACCAATAAATGATTTGTTTACTTTTAATTAGGTAAAATAACATTTTCTTTGTTAAATAAATTAAATTATATTTGTCAAAATATGTTCCTCAAATTGAAGTAAATTGGCTGCCACATTAATTACCCGTCCATTATATTAATTTTAGCACGTATTGCACACAATTAGTGTTAAGTATAATTAAAACAAATATAAAATAACTGTTTAAATTGGCTTTAAAAAAATTTAAACATGAAAATACTCAAATATTTCCTCCTCTCCCCTATGCCGAGTGGAACTGCTCGCAAACATCGAGTGGGCATTTTACATATTATTTTAATATCCGCAATACCGCGTTTTCTGCGTGTATATTACGATATAGTATAGATATGTTCAAAAATATTGCACACATTCATATATAATAATAATATAATAAATGAAATGAATACGATTGCATGGGTTTATCCGAAAGCGAATCAAGAACTCGAACCACGTCGCGCAAAACTTAGTTATACATGCAGGAGACAAACAAAAACGCGGCGCAGCCTAGGCACACGCGCGTGTGTTTATGTGATTACGCGATGGTATCAGAGGTGTCAGCTGGCCGGCCACAGGTTCCGTATTTGTTCTAGCCTTCCGCGGACTTTTTATAAAACAACCGGATAAAATCGGTGCTATACTAAAGAAAATATTTAAAATATTTATTTTATAATAACAGGAGGTCAGACCAAAGTTTTCTTATCCTATGAAAAACTAGTTTCTTATAAAGGTTTTTCGATTAAGCTACAAGTCCCAATTTCTCACTTAGAGAGTATAGGATAAGCTAAATTTTCTTTCTGTCATAGTCTATCTAATAGTCTAACATTTTTTTTTTGTTAAATTTTATAAAATATATTTAATATATTTTTATATTATGGACAATTTTTTTTTAAAGAGGCATGATTTTTTTTATTAAATTATTGTTAGTCTTATAATAAATATATAAGTTTGAGAAGACATTGGCAGCTAGTTAGCCGTCGCCTCTTAATTTAAGAGTATATTTGGCCGCCGACGATTTTGCATCGGCTAACACCTCTGGATGGTTTACGATATATCGCAAATATATTATAAACTATAAAGTAAATGCAAGACACACACCATTCAAAAGTCGTTAAGAACGGGCGGCGGCGGGCGGCCCGGAGTGCAGAGCACGCGTCTCGGCATCAATCACCACACACACGGGCGACCGCGCACGCGCAACCAGCTATTTATGCTGCGTAACGATCCTTGTCGCGCGCAAATGAATATTTCAATAAATGATTGTGAATTATGTGCACAGGTAATATTTGCCGGGACGGACGCACAACGCACAAACACGTATAAAAAATAATATCGGTTTCAGCGCGCGACTCCGCAACGCAAACGTAGGACGCGTTTTATGGGTTCCATTTTTTATATATATCTTTACAATGATTTTATGTGAAGCATAAATATAAATATGCGCGTATGCACGCGGGCGCAGTGCTTAACAAGAAATACTGCGCATGCGATTTCCTTTATCTCTTGTCTATTATAAACCATAGTTTCGAGAAAGAATCGGAAAATGCATATATATATTTAAATATGCAAGTACAAAAACAATGTAAATATACGTTGCGGCACAAAAGTCAGTGATCAATCAATCATGAAGCGATTTATGCAGAGGAGACACATTTCAGTAGATAAATGCAAATCGAAATATGCGCTTATGATAAATTGTTCATGTGATGCATGTTTAATTACGTACCAATAAATCACGAAGCATTTCGGCCTAAGTTTCGTATTGAATAACTGCATGATTATAGCATAATTAAATGCTCTTTTAAAGTTAGAAAATGCTAATTTTTAATATGAGCATTTGGTCGATGCTGCTATAGAGCAGCAGTTTTTATGCAGGATTTATGAGGATTTTTGGATTCTGCAACATATTAGGCGCATTTAGTCTCCAAAAGCTGCTTTTTGTTCGATGACTTTAAATAAACTCAGTTTTTAGGAGCATTTATTAGCATTTTTGAATGTTGCAGCTTTTTTGAATGTTGCAACTTTTTTGTTTAGTCGGACTACGGCTTTCAGAAATGCTTATTCCATGCTCTAGTAAAGCAGTAAGAATGTGTTCAATCGTCCTTTTTAGCATGTTAGAAGCATTGCGGGCTGCAGTTTTCGCTCTAGCGATGCTCATCAAAAATATTTGATCATTTCATTTAGCGAGCGTGCATTTTGTGACACTTATTGACTGGCAAAAGATATTCGTGGTTTGTTTAAGTGCCATGCCGTTGGGAAAGATGAAAAAATGCCTAGTCATTTAAAAATAGTTTTTTTGAAAATAAATAAAACATTCTATAATTTTTTGTTATTAAAAATAAAACAAAAAAAAAAATTATATATATATTTTGCTGAAAATAATATATTTGCATTTAATTATTATAAAACATATTTGAAATAAGTCGTTTTATTTTCTAATTATGAATAATTGTTATAAAAACACTGATTTAATTCTTAATTGTTGGTGCAATGTTAAAGATATAAGGCTACCATTTTTTTGGTGTTCAAAAAAAGTCTAATTTTAATTTTAAAAAAATAATTAAAAATGTATTTGGGACGAAATTATTTTCTGCTTATACCAAAAAGGGTAATGTGGTGTAAATTATTAATAGAAATTATTTCGAGTGTTTCGAATGGGCAAAAAGTACGTGGACCTAGTACGTTCTAAAATGGACATTATGAGCTATAAAATTTGTTATAATTTTTATGGACTTTGTTTTCTTTAAATGAGTTACAAAGTCTATTAGTTACATTAACTAATTAATTAATTATTGTCCGTTTAAAAGCATAGTTTGTGTTTAAAATTCCCAGAAATTCTAATTCCATAGTAGGAAAGAAAATGTTTGTCATATTTGTGGGTACTTCTTTTGTCCTGTAGTCAAAGTCTGTAAGAGTGATCTAGTCAAATCGAGTGAGATTTCTTATCCCAGTCAAAAATATCTATAGAATATTTGAGAAAAAATTACGGGAGGAAGAAACTCACTCGATTCGACTAGATTTAGTTTGATTGCCATCACAGAATTCCACTGCTGGACGAAAAATAGAAACTGACGATAATGCATTTTTTTTTAAAATCGGGAATTAATTATTTATCTCTTACAATAAAGTCAAATAAGTTTTTTTACCCCAAATAAAAAAAAACTATAACGACGAGCCTTCACTTTGTTAAAAAGTTATTTACAAATTAAGGTCTAGGTCAAACATAATGTTTTCTCAAAATAAAAAAAAAGTTTTTTTGCGTCATTCGATTGACTGTTTTCGGATAAGTTTCTTAACAGAGAATTATCAATCCAAATTATTTGTGGTCAATTTTGATCAAAAGTTGTTCAAACGATTGGCGTTAAAAAACAACTCAATAATCATAATAATTGGTGGTCGAAAAGTGGTCAATCGATTCTTTTATTTGGACCAAATGTAAAATTGGCGCCCGATTTTTTTTTGAAATAACTTTTCAACCGGTGCTTTTAAATGGTGCGAACGAGAAGTGGTCAATTAAACATTTTTGGTGTTCCTTTCTGGTCAAAAAATTGTCCATCAAATGCTGGATGGTGCGAACGAGGAGTTGCCACCTAGACCTTTTATCGGAATTTCGGAATAGCTTCTTGTTTTTATTTGTGGAAACGTAAAAAAGGTTTTTTCGAAATTCCCGAAATTCTCTAAGTATGTTTCGATTAAAGATGCTAATATGTTATTGGATTATATGGACTTGCTCATGAGTCATGACTGACCACCAAATGTAAAGTTAGTAAAATGTCGATATGTATCGATATATAAGCTTGAATGAAACTTTGCATTTGAATGAAAAATAATCAAAATATAAGAGGATGTTCAAATTTTGTGGGAATATCTCTAATTGCACAAAAGGCCGTAAATCATTGATTGGCAATAAATTAGAGATATAATTTTCCAGACCACCCTGTATATAGAGAGAGAACATGTTCAGTTTAGTGGCAGTGAGCCAAAAAAGTGTGATACTCAAAAGAACCCAAGTAACCAATTCCTGTATAACTTGCTGTAATGTTGCTGTTATTGTATATTTAAAGAAACCTATTAAAGTTAGCTGTTATTGTATTATTAAAGTTGATTTAAGGGCCAATTAAAGCTAAAGTGGACGGTCTTTTTAAAGCTATATTTAAGAAATCTAACTTTAAATAGGCTTTTATTTAACTTTAAATAAAAGAAAAAAGTTTAATTAAAGGAACTATATAGCAACATTAAAAGGAAATGGTTGTAGTTGCTGTATATTACCTGTTAAAGTAAGAGATATGTAGGGACACTTTAAAATAACTTTATAAAAGACGATTTACAGGAACCGATTTAATATAAAAAATATGTTTCGGGTTTTTTCTTCTTTATGCTATTTGATAGTACTAAGATCGCTAAATCTATTAATGTATTTTTTTTTTGATAATTTCGCTTTAGTTATAATTTGTAATTGATAATTTTGAACGAACCCGGTTTCAAACCCACGCAGTGTGAAATCATTGTTTTTCAAGCTTGTAGTTAAGTTTTAAAACTTTTAAATTGTTTTAAATGTGCTTTACAATTCTTATTCCTTTTGAATAGACTTTAATTCTGCAATAAATGATTAAAACGAACCCATTTCCTATAAATGGCTTTAATTCTGCTATTAATTCTGAATGTTAAAATGATTCTAGCGAATTCTAAGAAGAATATGCGTTTTATTAAAGTTTACCATTATTTCAGCTATAAATATTGGCTATCAAATATAAAAAAACATATTTCTTTAAATTGCCTTTAATTCTGCTATGAATTCCTAATGTGAAAGTAGTTCTAGCAAATTATAAGATGATTATGCGATTTAATTAATTTTATCACTGCTTAAAATAGCCTTTATTTCAGCTATAAAAGATGAACAAATCTTATTACCTTTAAATTGCCTTTAAATAAGCTATGAATAATGAATAAGTGCAATTTCTTTAAAATAGCATTTAATTCTGCTATAAATGATGAAAATAATCACATTCCATTTAAATCGCCTATAATTCTGCTTTAAATTGCTGACATAAGCGCAGGCACAGTATATTGCTCTGTATAGCATTAATGCATCTGGCTTCGGAGCATACTTGCAATTTTTATCAATCTTCTATAGGTTATGAGCGATTTATATTTGCTCGTATATTTCATCCTCCCTTGGAATGAAATAGAGCTGCTCAGTGCTCATGATTATTGTTTTTTCTCCTCGTCCAAATCAGAACGGAAGCGTTCATTTGATGATACCGCCAAAATATGTCTGATGGATTATTATGATTAATGTTGACGGCAAAGTCACATAAATGTCGATTAAGTGAAAACACTGCAGCGATAGTAGAAACATAACAATTTTCCGGATTCGTTAATTACGAGATCATTATTATTCGATTTTTTATTTATTTAATTTTTGCTATAAACGTCAAATGCTTCAAAAGAAACATTAAAGGTATAATTTAAGAACGCTTTCAAAAACCTTTAATAAAAGCAAATTTTTCAGTAAAACTTTATAAAAAGCAACATAAAAATTAAAATATAGGGACTCTCTAAATAAGCTTTTTTATAAGCTAATATATAGTTGAGACTTTAAGAGTTGCAATATTAAAGTATTAAATTAATAATTGCTGCTGATCGACATTACATTTTTTTAACTAAAAAAAGCCATGAAGCCTAAATTCACGAGGGTCGTCCGTAAGGGTATTATACGACTTTTACTTTAACCCGACTTTCGAAAAATTAAAAATTATATAAAATTCCATTTTTGGGGAGATGGTGACGATTTTTTTATCCAATCATTTATCTATAATGAACAATATTTGTATTTAATTTCAATGTAGTAAAGTCTATAGAACTTATTAACCTTCTTTCAAAATTCAATTTCCTTAACACCCACATATTACACAACCTGCCCGACAAGAATATTTCTCCATTTCGTTGTGATTTAATGAATTTCCTACAGGCAATATTCTAAAATATATTTAATACGTATAGATAGATTTAATTTAGATGTTTTGAAGCCATACATGCGATTACACATTTCAAAGCTTTATATAGTCCAGTGTTCAACACAATAATAATCCCTCGACAGCTATACTCGGACAATAGGCCAACGAAGGAAAGGAATTCAAGACTTGATTAGAAATACCATTGGGAAAACCATTCTGTGTGTATAATTTGAACGTTTGTTGAACGCCTCTCCGGCCGACCGTCCTGGCCGGGACTCGGACTCGGACTCGGACAAAAGACAAAACTCCAGTACAATGCAAATCTTTGAATTCAAAACCATATGTACATTATATTAAGACATTTCCCTTTGCTGCGTCTATATTATTATGATGTATATATATATTTATATATACTAATATAATCGTAATCTCGTAACTCTTTGTGCTTGTATGCAAAATTCACCCGAAACGCACATCAACTCGTTTTACATATTACCTTTATTTCGTGCAAGAAGTCGGTCTCATCCAAAAGCACAATGCGGACTGTAATTGTCCTCGAGGGCCGACAAAGGCAATTCATTTTGTTTTGTTCTATTCACTTCTTGCCATCACTGGAGTTTAACACACTGCGAAACCAGTGCGCCGCGCGCCGTGCCGCGTGGGAGTGTGGGGTGGGTGGGTTGGTTGGCTCCTTTGGCCTCTGGTGCGTATTATACACTTTATTGCTCCTCAGCTTTCAATGCCTTACGACCAACACATGCGAACACGTAATTTAAATATTTTAATCATATTCGCGAGCTCGGTAGAACCACCACGTCAACGAAAACCACACAAATGCGGTGGGGCACAGCAACAATGTCGTCGGCACTGCGCTGTTTTTGATTGTTGTTACTGTGGTGAGCTGTCGTGGTTTTTCTCTTTCTCTCGAAGCGGCCACAAAGTAACACAAAGTGGTATTTTTCACATACACACACACACAAAAGACGAAACGTTAATTATAAAATTTTATAAATTCTCAGCACTGAGCTCAGCGACGACACGCTGTGTGTGCTCTTAACGCACTCGTTGTGCACGACGAATACACGAGAATACACTATTATTTTTTTGCGCGCACACACACACATACGTAAAATGTATTTTTCACGAATTTCATTTAACTTTGTTATTCAGATTTTCCGGATGGCTTTTCACGCGCGGCACCCGTAACTCCGACACAACACACATATTCACTTCAACGCAAAATAATGAACATGTCACGTAACTTTTTCACCCCCTAATTGATACGTGTGCAGCAAGCGGTGAAGGTGGACGAAAACAACAACAAAAAAACTGTATTGCACACACACACTCACGCACACACTAATTACTTTCACTTTGCGATTCTCTTTTCACGCACACACTAACACACACACGGGGGCTGTTATACTGTGCTCTGCATGCGGGCGACTCATCGGCTGGTATGTGTATTTTCATCCGCAGGGGGTTGCGCGAGTGGTGGGGGGAAGTGCACGCTTATACAATGGAACAGCGTCGGATCTCTGAAAAATATAGAAACGAAATTGTCAGATAATATTTATAATTGTTGAGCGCATGTTTATTTTGCTAGAATTTATGGTTGCGAGAGGGAGCAGGTAGGGTCGTATTTATTTTTCGTGGAAATAAACCATACGATTATTGCGGATTTTATATTTGCGGATGGGAGGAAATCAGTATAGTCATCGGAATTCTGTGTGAGGAATTCGTATTTTGTTATGACAGGTTTGAGTCATTTATGTCAGGGAGTTTTAATTGGAAAATTGATTTGATATATACATATCATAACTAATAAAGGTATAGATATATTTACAGAGAAAATCATTCTGTTTTTCTGTAATGTTTGTTTTATTTAATTGTGTTTGTAGATAATGGCGAATACTAAATATTGGAACCCAATGTCAAGGTGTAATTATACAAGACTGATATTTCATCCAATCTACTTAAAATCATTTGTTTTTGCTAGCAATTATTTTTGCTATTAATGATTCAACCTTACGGAAAGAAACGAAATTTTGAAAAATATCTACTGTTTCTCAGAATCAGTAATAAGCTTTATACAAATAACTTCAATATACGTAGTTTTGTAGGGAATATATAATATTTCCGATAAACATCGATATTGTAAAAAAATATCTGTCACAGACATTTTATGTCTGCAATAAACATTTTGATATTTTTTATCAATATAACGGAATGTATAATAGTTTTAGACAGTTTTTTTAGAGGTTTTTAAACACTCTTTTCTACAGTAATTTAGGCAGTTTTTATATAGTCTGGTGAGTTTTCATCAATATTTTTTTGTTTAAATCCTCAAATCCGTTCACAAAGCACATC
>JAAAKO020026019.1:0-14125 GCA_010015015.2 Bolitophila cinerea
AGTTGGCTCACAATTCATCATCTGAAAATTGCAATTGGCGCTTGTAACATATGTGCCTAATGCTTGTGATTTAATATATATGTTTGATATTCTGACGTCATTATTGGTATTATTGAGAATATGAAAATAAATATTTGGTTGATAGCGCATGGTGATGAAATTGTATTTTGCTATCCTGTAAAGAAACAAAAAAACTGAAGTGGGAATTTTTATTTATTTTTTGATGGCTATACAATAAAAAATTTTTTTAGTCGTCCGAAGTCATTTGGGGATACATGTGGAGTATATAAAAAAAGAAGTTTGAGGCATCCTGTAAAAAAACTTTCAGACCAAACAAAAAAAATTGAGGCATTTCTTTTTATTTTTGGATGTATTGTCAGTAAAAATATTTTGGTAGTCGTCCAAACTCATTTAGGTATACATAAGGATTGTACATCAAAAGGAAATGTTTGAGCCATCCTGTAAAAAAAAACTTTTAAAAAAGTTAAGGTGAGCATTCCTATTTATTTATCGATAGCTATCCTATAAACATAATTTGAGTAATTCTTCATAAGCCATTTGATCAGAACGTAGCATAAATGACAACAGCTGCCATTGCCGTCATTACTGTCTGATAGAAAAGCAAAAAATTGTACCAATAATGATAAATTTTTACTGTTCTGATTATTCTTTTGTTCACATTATCTTGAGAAGGATTATTATCGTGTGATCATTTTTTTTTCATCTCATTTTAATGAAACGGCGACTAAAAAAATGTAATGAGACCATCCTGTCTGACTACGATTTAGGAAAATAATGAGGCATGTTCTCATTCCGTGTAATAACTCTGATTTTATTTAATGATGAAAGACACATTAGAATATAATGAGGGGATTTTATGTGACGTCAGGATCTCACTTTAATGACGAATTTAAATGATCGTCTGATAGGGCCTTAAACAGGCTGCTGTAAAATGCTGTAATATAAGATCAGTTTTGTTACCAATTTTAAGTAACCTTTTAAACCTGGATCTAATTTGCGGTGAATTTATTTGCAAAACTTAGATTGCATAATTATCGTTTAAATATTTCTACAGATTGTTCAATAGGGTTAAGATCTGGGATATTTTCGGGCCATTATATCGTTTTTACTAGGGCAAACAGACCGCATCCTGTTGATTTCAATTGTAATTAATACTGTTATGTGTAAAAATTAAAGGCTTTGTTCTTTTCCGCGACTCTGCAGAGTGATTAAATATTTTTTTGTTTACTTTTTTATATAAAAAAACAAAAAAGATCTTTTAAATGATATTAAAAAAAAGTTGTTTATTTTGGGTTGGGATTAAAATCCGAATAACAAAATATACAAATGCAAATTCCCTATATTCAAAATCCCCAAATACAAAATGATACCGAAGAACCAATTTGTTTATGCCAAGACAAAACAATCCAGATAAGCAAGTGCATTACCTTTGCGGTTTTTTTTATTATTTTGTGATTAAGGAGAGACGATAATATGATTTAATTGGCCAATTCTGTCGTTTATAAAGGGTGCCTACCATGGTCCAGTTATCTTACCGATCCATTTTATAAGCATATTTGGTAAACTATATATGGGAAATGATTCCAGTGGATATGAATTATTGTCAAACGGAGATGTTGCTCTATAAATCCGACGTAATATTCATAAACTAACAATTTGTTAAAGCAATCGAATACATAAACTCATTATGTGTACGTATCAAATTTCTAATAATATACTCTATATAAATAACATATCCTATAGCATAGCACACTTATTTTAGGTGTTTGCAACACGCAATTTGTAGAAACGACGTAGTTACTTATCAAAATGTTCGGTTAAACTATATATATATACTTTAAGCCAGCATTTACCCCCGACTTTTAATTAAACTACAATTTCAATATCGATTATCTCCAACGCCATGCCATCCACAGCAACGCCGACGAATTCGCATCGCTGCTTATAGCTTTGGGGCGCTTTCTGTGGTGCTCGAGAGGCAGTGGGTTCGTGCTCGATGCTCGTCTATATGGTGAGCCTTGAAACTTGTTTTTAGTTTTGCCAAAAGTTTGCTGGCTTGCTTTATGGTTGCTTATGGTGCTTGGATCGCCGTGGTTCAGACTGGCACAACAAAGTCCCAACCTCACAACCGCACCCACGCACGCATACACCAATATTCGCAACAATTTTTTGTTCGGCTGCACTTTGCATCCGCAAAACACGCCAACAACAACTAATATTAGGTACTATACTCTATACTTTGCAAATAATTGTTTTTATTAATATTAGGGATAAAAAGCGAGATTATTTTTAAATAATTGGTGTGTACAAATGTATTTGCTGGCCTGTGCGAATCTGTCACCTTTAAGATTGTTGCTGTCCACAAAATATGTGTGGGATAATTTAAATTTGGTATGCGGTACTGCTTTGGTGATTGTCAATCAATCAAGAATTACTATATATACGAGTACACATATTTATATTATAATTTAAATACGTGTATTTAATATTATGTAGATCGAGTCTGTGTAAGCGAGGCAGCATAAAGTTTGTGTTCGTTTAGCAGAGCATTCAGTCTAGTGCAAGTGTTGCTACAGTTTGGAGGTTTAGTGTGCGGTATTATTGTTATACAAATTCAACTGATACGAGTGCCGTTGATCTTTTGTGAGTATATACTTTATTGGAATTTACTCTTTATATTCTCCGAAAATGTCTGTGGTTTTATTGCAAACCTTTGAGAATTAAAATATTGCAAAGAAAATCTTTGTATAAGTTGTCGATTAAAGTGTATGCATAATGTATATACAGAGTATTGCAACAAACCTTTTTAGTTTTGTTTGATGACTGTGAATTGCATTCTAGAGTATAAAATAAATTATAAAAATATAAATATATAATAAATATAAATTGGATGATAGTAATTGTAATCAGTTTTTTCTTAAATGATTTGCCTTGTTATAATTAAATTATATAAGAATATTATAATACATGTATAGTATAAAATATTAAACAATGCAAAATCACACACGTATTGTACAAATTCTTAACTGTTGACAAACAAATTGCGTGTGTAATTAAGAGAATTACATAACGTCATACCGCTCATATACAATTAATCGACATCTATTATACAATAATTATCATATTCATATATATTAATTGATTTGCTGTACGGAATCAGAAATAATGGAGATGATACTATTTATAGCGTTGCTGTATTGATAGCAAGCATTCTTCTATATATTCTTTGTGTTAGTGATCATATATTTTATATATATAATACCATACAAATTACAGATAAGAACTAGATACTGACCGTCACTTTGTATTGTTGATAAACAAAAGTAGCTGATGCGCTTTATATAGCATGTTCACATTATTGTTTATTGTTGATTGTGGAACTCTTCATGTTGGCAATACAGTTTGTGATTGAGAAATCAGACAAATGAACATTATATTGTTTGTTAATTAGCTTGATCATCACTTGTAGGAAAATCAATCTCTAATTTTAATGTATTTATTAATTTGCTGTGTAGCCTTTATATTGATTGTTATCGGCCACAGGCATTACCGTCGAGCTAAACATAAACTTCTTGTACTCAACGCAAAAAGTGCTTCGTATGATCTCACTCAAAATTAAAGAAGAATTTTAGAAAGCCAAGGAACAAATTCTGATGAGATTAAAAACCTCTAGTCCGCATTCATTTTTTCAAAAAAATCAACGTTTTTGCAGTCTAAACTACCTAAAAATGTCCTAATTGCACAATATTTTGATAAAAAAATTGTTCAAAATTTAGTATTTTATTTTTATGCGTGGGAGGTTTGGTATTGGAACATAATAAATGTCAAATGAGCAAATAACGAAACTTGATCTTTACATATCCGGAAAATGTGTTTGAATTTGCTTCAGTCATTAGCAAGCCCGGCATTATCATTTTCACGAAAAAGCTACGTTAACGTTTGTTGTAATACATTTGTTTAAATAACGCACAATGGAATTACAATCCCTAAGTGAGATAAACGCCCCACTGTGCGCTGCTGCTGCAGTTTCTCTCACTATATTAAATGGTGGCTTCGTGTGATCGCGGAAAGTGCGCAATGCACTAATTTAGGTATGCGATGCGTCGCCTGTACTTTATAAATGTATAATATATTTATTACGGCTGCCTGGCACTGTCATTTATTGTACATAATTAACTCGCGTGCGCACTTTGCGGAATGCAAAGCAATGACGATTTATATTATATTATAAGTGCATCTGCAACGAACGAGATATAACGCCTAGACGCACGAGGCGATTTATAAGTAATTGAAATGGGCGGAAATATGCTAAACTGCACTCGGACAGTGGTGCTGACATTAAAATGTGCATCGCACTCTATTATTTTTATGGTGAATGATTATTATGGACATATGTATTTGTCAAAGAAATCGTTGGCGAAAGCGTAAATAGACTTAGCTGCAAAATACTAAGTTATATATATAAGAAATGCATAAACGTTGGAAAGAAGAAGTGCAGCATTTATTTAGTATATTTACCCGTGTGTTATGACTACGAACAGTCGTTGGCGCGCATGCACACACACACGCATACACAACTTCTGGCGCACTGTTCATAATTCCTTGTATCAACAAGCATCCATAATGTGTATTCTTAGCGCAAAGACGATGCTGCAAGAATGTGTAAACGAACGCACGAATACATTATACAGTAAACGTATATACACTCTTCGAGAAAACAAGAAAACGCAGTAATTGTTTTTCCATGAGCAGCAGCAGCAGCGACCGCGGCGCGCGTCTTCTCGTTTGTATTTATTTACGCGAGCTCATAAATATACACTGTGCGATGTACTGAACTGTACTGTAGTGTACTGTACTGCTACTATAATATACTATATATATTTTTCTGTATACACATAAATAAAGCTGTCAATCTTACGGCGGAGATGTTTTCCGTGACATTTCACTTGCGGTACAGTATGTTTTTTTTATTTCTTAAAAATACTAAGCTTTTCCTGTTGCTGACGACTTTTGTTGTATTATGTATTATGTATTATGTGCATTCGACATGACATGTTTATGTGTGGGAGCTTATTGAAGGACCCACGCAGTCAGGCCCACAAATTATGAAATTCTTATTAATATATACGATGAGAATATGATTGTGCTCTGAGTGTATACTCTTGGGAGGCTAAGTGGATGCTCACAAAATGCTGCATCATTGACCATCATTCTTGTAATATATAAGCGCGCTTCTTTTAATGTATTCATCATATTCGTCTTGAGAAGCGGCGGCGCGCATTATTTATTTACTCTTTAACAAGTTTGTTATTTCGAAGAACTTGTTGTAGCTCGGGTGTTCTTTTCTATACATATATACATATATATATAGCATACATCGCACCGCGAGTAAGATAAGTACGTTTGTATGTGTGCTCTGTACTCAAATTCGATGCGATGCCTTAGTTTCAATATGCACGCGCGTGCTGTCTTGCAAAGCATAACCCTGAAGCAGCGCGCGCGCCCATGACTAGCATAAAACTCAAGAAACTTAACGTGAGCACATAAAACATAAATGCAGCTCACTCGAAAGACCGAAACCAGTGCTGCTGCTAGCATATGCGCTTATCAAGTGAAAAGCACACGGTCGGCATGCGAGGTTCGTTGCACCTAATATATGCTCATTCGTATACAAACCACACTCTACCACGCACACATATATGTATAATAATTATGCATTATACATGTTCGCCCTTCTGCGTGTGTATGTGTCTGCGTCTGTGTGCGTGTGTGCTTGCATGCGTGCATACGTGCATGCGTATCGGTGCATGGGTGCACCTTGTATGTTTCCACACATTCGGTTTTTAACAAATTGATTTTTCATTCATGATTTATTAGCTCGTGTGCTGGCCTTGATGATACAATATTTACTACGCATGCATTTAGGGTGAGACACCCTGTTTTTTTGCTTTGTATAATATAATCGATTTTTTCCGATAGCAGGACATATTTTGTATATTATTATATTATGTACCGCAATTGCGACATACGACAAAAAAAACAAATCTGGTCGTTATTCATTTTATTTTTTAGGGAATTTATTTAAATTGAAATTAATCAATAATTACGAATTATAATTTTTGACCCACATTTATAAATTGTTATCAGTTAAACGTGTTCTAAACAATGTTTAAAATGATTAAATTGATATAAAATAAATAAACATATATAATAGATATTTTATTTAAAGCAGATTAATACTATTCGATAGATGTTTATTTTTTGTAATCAGATTCCTTAAAAAAATCTATATAAAAATTATTGCTGCAAAGAAAAAAGTATTGATACTAAGGTAAAAGTTATTGTTACAACTATTTACCAAACTACTGTACCCATAACAATATATTACATCACTTTACATAATTTAAACAAAGGTAAAAAAAATTGTTACAAATAAGCAAAAACGAGCAAAAAAACAAAATTCTGTATGCTTAAGCCATCAAGTTTTTATTTTTGTTATAAAATAAACCAGCCAATAAAAATATAAAACAAAAAAATGTAACATAATAGACTTGAGTTTTTTTATTGGTTTTCCTGTGGCCGCATAAAGTTTATACGGCCAAAGACAATAAAAAAACTAATCAAAAACGTACCAAGAAATACAACAAAACAAAATATTTGAAAAAAATGATCCAAAATAAAGTTAGTTACACAACTAATAAAATATTTTACCAAATATTTGCTTTTTTGATTTAACAAACGTTTAATTCACCGAAACCGACAAATCACCGAAAAAAAATTCACCGAAAAACAATTCACCGAAAACGACAATTGACTGAAAAAAATATCACCGAAAATCAATAATTAACCGAAAACGACAGTTTACCGAAAACGACAGTTTATCGAAAACGACAGTTCACCGAAAACGACAATTCACCAAAAACGAGAATTAACTGAAAACTACCAGTCCCCGAAAACAACAGCTCCCCAAAAATAGTACTAAACAAATATACATTTCCACATTTTAAAAATGGACTTGACAAAAGGGGGTTATCACTAATTAGGGGTCATTTGCCGTTTAAATATAATTTGGGTGTTTTCAATATTATTTATAAGGCAAAATTTAAATTCTGATATTATTTTCTTCTAAAAAAAACCTAATCGAAAAAATACATACTTAAAAATTTGGCAAAAACTTGTCGCCGTTTTTTTTTGGGAGATTTATTTTTTTGGTCTTGCTTTATGAAAGTCGGTCTTTTATCTGATTGATTTTTTTCTAACCGGATCGCTATTTGAAACTAAACCACTCTTTTTAACCGAACCGGTCTTTTTAACCCGATATCAGTTAACCGGTTTGGACCGTTTTTTTTTACAGCACCAGTTAAAACCCTCTAAAAATATAAAAAAAGTAATGGACGCACAAATGCAGCCAGCACACATGCTTATTTGAGGCTGGTATTGGGATCCCTAATGCTAATATTGCCTAATGTGTTCACAAAAAACCAAAATTGAACAAAAAAACACATTTGAAACACAAAAAAAAGTGCGCACATACATAAATAAACGTACAAAAAATGTTTTTTTAACCCTAGAACTGTTAGGCAGAAGCGACTCAAAAGTTTTTCGCAGTTTTCCAAACTTTTGAAGACTTATTGATTTTTTCATTTTTTTTTTCTAAAAAAAACATATTTTGTTAATACAAAAGATCAGCCAGCATAAGAAAAACTAAGTTAATTTTAATTTTGTTATTATTATAATAGATAAACATTTGTTTAAAAATTATAGATTTTGATCAGATAAATAAAGAGCGATCGAAAATGCATTTTGCATCACTTTAAAAAATATTAATAAGTTTTATATTTTTTTATTACTTAAAAGCATTTTTATATTTTATTATAAATTATATTCTTGGTCCATTATTTTTATTTCA
Source organism: Bolitophila cinerea (assembly GCA_010015015.2). NCBI lineage: Eukaryota > Metazoa > Arthropoda > Insecta > Diptera > Mycetophilidae > Bolitophila > Bolitophila cinerea. Next base: position 7,931 of record JAAAKO020026019.1, read on the forward strand.
TTGGTGTGTTTGTGTTTATAACATTTTCTGTCATTATACGTATACTATGAAAATTATATTCATTATTTTAATTAGGATTGCTTCTTGCCATATTGTATTAGGATAGTAGGTAATTGTATTCCTCTTTAGTCGCTGCACTGCAGCAAACAACATATTATTCGAATTGTACTTGAAAATTGTTTATCGTGATTTTTCCCAGTAAATAGACATTTTTCTTTATTTTTAACAAGAAAACGTATTCTATGCATCCAATAAAACACTCAAAATAATACAACCTTGGCATTTTATTATAATATTTATAAAAAAACACACACAATTTAAATATTTAACCATGGAAAGACTGACATGACTGACAATAATATATTTTTTAAATGTCAATAAACCGATAAATAGAATAATAATTAATAAAAAAAATAAAAGGCTTTTCTAACACACCGTTTTTGGTGTGTTAATTAGTTTTGGTACTAAAGTTTCCTGTTATATTTTTCTCAGCAGTTTGTATGAACGTAGTCGTTCTAGTGTATACTATTTCAATGGTTAATTTCAAATTGACTTATATTTAAGAAAAAAAATAATAATTTCTAATTTATACATAAGTCCCTTATTTATAATTCTCGTATTTGCTGATTGCTTTTATTTTTTGTATGTTATTGTATTTCGAACCCAACCCCTTTAAATTTTTTATAATATGCAACCCGCAACTATTTTTTAGACTTTAAAATGGCCCGTGGAGGCATTTGGGTATAAAATAACATTATTTCATAAAAATAAAAAAAAACATTATTTCATTAAATAGAATAAAATAAAAAACAAAATAAAACCGCACAGAAAGATCAAAAAACAAATTAAATTATAAAAAAACATGACATTTTTTTTAAATAAATAAACTGCTAATTAAACCATTATTATTATTCGCAAAAATTCAAAACAACATATTTCACGCTTTCCATACAACACCTTCGCGAAAAGCGTGCGCATATAATAAAAACAATATGTGCACTCACGCCGCGCGCGCGCATATATGAACAAAAGGCACACATATTTGCATATAATGTGTGCATATGGGAAATGAATATATATGTGTGTGTATGCGCTCTACAAATGCATATATAAATAAACACAAAATGACAAATTTCATTATGTCATTTTGCAGGTGAACACAAATGCCACATATGCACATATGCACATACACACACACTCATGCAATTATGATAGTGCAGCGCAGCTTGCCGCACCGCGTGCGCGCGTTGTGTGAGCTTGTGTTGAGTGTGCGGGAAAAGGTAAATTGACAATTTGTAGGCGCCATTAATTATTTCGTGTGCGCAAAGGTATGCACACTATAAATTGTATAATACTTACTATATATAAATAAATATACATGAGTGATTTTAATTAGTGCGACAAATGTGCGCACGCCTGTAAAAGCTTTGTGTGCACTTTAAGCTCGTGAGCGTGTTTAAATCAAAATAAGGGCTTTTCAATCATGTGTGTTCGCACGCCCGACGCGTACGTCGTCTATTTTATTCATTTAGAGCACAGATACAATTATGCGTACAAATATTGATTGGATATAATTGTTATTGCTCTCCGCGTGCAGGCCTCACTATTTGTACATTCTAAAGTTATAGACATAACGAAACCCATTTTAGGCATTTGCTCTGTTATCAACACACATATGCCATAGTGCGATAAAAGCGCACACACACACACAATCACAAGCATTCGATTATATTTTTTTTATCAAAATAAGTACAGAACGGCTGAGTAGCTGCGTGCCGTGCACTTCAACGTCGCGATAAAAAGTAGCTATTTTTTACTGAAGCACTATGACACAAATATCGAATGCTACGCTCACCACGACCGAGCACAGAAAATAATCATAGCTGACATAAATTGTGTCACATTTATGGCATAAATATATTTTATATCTATCGAACAAAAATATTGACATACGGCGTTAACGTGCGGTTCCCAGAGATTTTATATGCGTTTATGATGTACAGATTATTATAAACACGTATATATAGTATAGAGACAGGCAGACAATAGACAAGCTATTTTGGACACAATTCGGATGATGATCGATGGATTTCGGTGTAATGGAGTTTTAGTGTGGCGTTGGGCGGGTAACTGGAGATTGCTCAATGAATTTATGGCGATGATGATTAGGCAATACATACATACATTTTCATGGCTTCTGTGGATTGCGTTTAATTAAACGCCGACAAATTGAGATGTGGGGTTGGGGATACATTTAACGCAAAGCGAGCGAATGGTAATGATTGGATACGTAATAGTATATGGTGCTAGTCAATAATCAGCTTTTTAAATTATTTTTTTAAAATGCCCAAATCCAAGGGTGGTTGGTATTTATTTTTTAGCTGCCCCATTAATTTATTCCAAACACATATTCAAAAACCCTGGACCTATTTAAAAAACAAGTAATTTTACTGAGTTTGTAACTTTGTATTTAAAGGCCTTAGAATTAGAAATTCTCAGAATTTACGAGGATGTTGCTACTATTCAGAAATAAAATTGCTCTCCTACCCCTAAAATGTTGAGTGGATTAGCCCATTATAAGAAAAGGAATTTGGCGAAAAGGCTTTAATGTAAAATTTGGAGCGAAAACTCCTTGCTCCCTGAACACAGTGTACATATTATTTAAGGTGGTTACATTCACCTTTTAGTTTGTATAGAAATTCTTAATATGACAACAAAATATTAGGATCGAAAAAAGGATGGGTAGGGTTAAAATAATCGAAAACAGAATCTTTTTGTGGTAAAATCTTATGATGCACTTATTGTTTATAACATCATTTATTCGATCCTTTTTTTGTTTTATTTTTTTGTTATATTAAAAGTTAAAATCTGACCACCATCATCAAATATGTACAAAATGATCAGGTAGCTAAATTGGGGATTTTGGCTTATGTAGTTTTATAACCAATAACTATGCATTTCATTCCTTCCGCCAAATAATTTTTCTAAATATATTATTTAATTTTTTTTTGTAATAACCTCATAATTACATATTTTGACAGATCATTGCCTAAACCACTTCACGAAAACAGCACACCTAGTGAACATGAAGGATCACTATACCAGCCTCATGTAAGCATGTGTGTTGGTTGCGTTTGAACGTCCATAACTTTTTTTTAAATTGTTTTAGAGGGTTTTTATTAGTGCTGTCAAAAAAATCCGATTAACCGGTCTTGTTTTCGGTTAACCGGTCTTTTCCAGATTGAAAAACCGGTCCAAACCGGTTATCTGATAGCAGGTTTGCAAGAATGCAGATCCATTTAATTGGTAACATCGGAATTTATTTAGTTACCCAATTCTAAGTGAAATTGCTATTTCCTATTAATGCATTCCAGCAACATCCACTCCTTCTGAGAGGGCTTTTTCAGACACTGGAAAAATTGTAACTGCCATAAGTAGCTGCCTAAGCTCCGAAAATGTAAATAAGCTGGTTTTTTAACACCAAAATAAACATAATTAGCGGTTCTTCGGTCTGGACCGGCTATTTTGGTCTGAACCGGCTATTTAGGTCTGGAACGGGGTTATCGGTCTGGACCGGTTTTGTTATAACGGTTAACCGGTACTAAGAATTTAGCACTAATTACCAAAATAGTTATATGAAACGATTCAAGAAGAATCCTCTCTCGGGCTGCTCAAAACTCCTTGGTGGGCCGCGGGTTGGCTACCATTGTACTATAAATTAATAATTATATGTATATACTACATACACGAAAATTAATATAGTCTAGAGAGCACCTCAAACCCGTTAAGCTTTAAAAAAATCATAACTTGAATTTAAAAAAACGCACACATTATTCATAAAGCCACGTGCACCTCGCACTCGTTTTATGCTGCACCCCGTGTGCATAGTCGTTTGTTTATGCTCATATATGATTACGCGAGCGATGCGACTCTCTGCAAAATATATACATATTTTCCAAATATATTTACACATAGTCGCTTGTACATACAATATGCGCCCCGGCACACGTGTGAAGCATAAACATATAAACATATTTTCAAAATTAATTAAAACTTCATGTAACATACACGCACAATACCAGCTCAGTACGTACACAAACTCCATTTCGCGCATACTGAAAACTGTAAATCGCGCGTTTGTTTAATTTTCCAGCGAATAACACTATTATTATGCGGCGTCATTGTTACAATGAAAATGACACATTTCAATTACTTCAATTGTAATTTAAATAAACTGTGCGTTAGGTACGTGTGTGTGTGTGTTTTGGGATTTGCTATGCGCGCAGTTGCAGTTGCAGCCTTTGTGCTTTCTGCGCGTAATTAGGTGCGTGCATTTTGTGCTGTGCATAATGGTGTGGTAACGCAGAATGCACTGCATTATGAACGTTACATATTTTCAGGTGGTTAATTCATATTGTTCGTAGTAAAAGCGTGGGCAACCCTTTCCTACATAAATATATATATAGAAACAGATATCTTTCTATGGATATTTATGAATATATGACATGTTTATAATAAAGACATGATTATGTTCTCAGACGATGTCTCTATGTTCATGATGTGGCATAACATTAACCAACCGCACGCGGTGTGAACAAAAGCATATAAATGTGTCACATATGACATATAGAGGATATGACGAAGGTATTACAAACATAATATAAATATTAACTATATATGCGCCTACATAGTTTTGTTATGCTATGCTTATTATACACACCAACACAATATTTGATTATATCGTATTTATTAATAAAGTCGCGCGTGTGCACTCGAATTAAAATGAATTCAATAGCTATTAACGCACACGTATGTAATGCAGTATTTAGTATATTTAGTATATTTAGTATATTATTTACACTATTCATTGTGTGGTGTATATAAACATTTAAAGCTGATTCAAACTATAACGTGGTCAACGCCTATGAACCTAATTGCCCTATACGCATTTAGGCGGCTCGTTTATGTTTCCGGACCATAAAACGGTTAACTAAAATATGTATACGAATATATATATAAAGTTATGTTAAAACTGACGATGAGTGATTATCCGCGAGTGCGTAATAAAACAGAACACAATATGCAAAGCGATTTGAATAGTTTCGTGATAGTTAGTTACACCACCAACACATACCACTCGTAAATTGTCAATAATAAACACACACACACACACCAAATTGTTTATAATGGACATAATAAGTATATATTTGTGGTTATGTGCGTGAGCGACAGGCTTATATGGTTGTTTTAGTTATAGATGCACATGTTTTTTGGCAGAAGATTTAATTGAATAATTCGTTGGGTTAATTTGCGCCATTGTTCATTTGAAATATTTATTTAATATACACTTACAGTTATTAGTAAATGTAGTTTAATTAAAGTTTATAATGCATTATTGGTTTATGGTCAATTTATTTATACGAGCCCACCGACAGAAGTCAGAAGATTTCGTTCACACTTCACTTTTTAATCTAAGAAAAATCTTTTATATTATTTTTATTTAAACTCTATTTGGTTGGCTAAGAACGAAAATACGCACGAACTACAATTTTACGAAAGCAGAGAAAAACCTCATTTTAAACTAAAAAGTCTCTAAGAAAACAGGTTCTAAAGTTGTATCTAAAGAATAAATTAAAAGTGGTAAAAAATGTATATGTGACAGAACAAACATGCTGTGGTATTTTAAAATATTTTTTTGAGGTAATATTTAAGAAATTTCTAAAAAATATAAATATAATATAAAAGTTATTTTTTTTAATTAAGTGCATTTAATTTTTATAATTAAATACTTCATAATTATAAAAAGGGCATACAAAAAAGTGCATTCTTATGATTTTTATGATTTTAAGTCAACTATAGCTGTTATGTAAACTAAAAAAATATAAATACAATAAGTGCATATTTTTAGTATTCAGTTCATTTTATTTTTATAAATAAATAATTCACAACTATTAAAAAGAGCATACAAAATCGAAAAGTGCATTATTATTAAATAAATTGAATTTTGAATAATTTAAGAATTTTATGATTTTAAGTCATATATTGCAGCTTTGAAGTTTTTTTAGTGTTTTATTGATAAATGAATGTAAACTTCTGTATAACCCAATAAAATTCATTGGAAATTACCTTTGATTTAATATGTTTAATATAGTTTAACTAAAATTTCTTTTTTGCCACACTTTAATACCAATAAAA
>JAAAKO020026030.1:0-14123 GCA_010015015.2 Bolitophila cinerea
ATATTGTCTAAGACAATATAAAGGATGTTCCAATAAGAGTGCCCGATTTAAATTTAGCACCATTTTTTTCTGGGCATGCGGCAGTTTTGAAATTTGACAGCTGTCATCTATGATTATACCGATTATTAAAAATGAAGCGCTACACAAAAAAACAACGCGTTATCATTGTGAGAACCCATTACAAAAATGGGGAAAAAACCGGTCGCAAAATTCAAGTAAATATCGGTCGTGAAACTTTAATTGTCGAATTTGGGGCTTAAAAAATCCGCACGTGATCCAGGAGAAACAAATGCAACCCCCAACGAGTCATTGTATGGTGCGGATTTTGGGCGGCCGGTGTGATTGGTCCATTTTTTGGAAATAAGGCTGGAAATGCTGTGACTGTCAACGACTTGCGTTATCGCAACATGATAACGGAGTTCTTGTGGACTCAATTGCAAGGACTGGACCTGGACGACATGTAGTTCCAGCCGGACGGCGCGACCCGCCACACCGCGCATGCAACAATCCATTTATTGGAAGAACAATTTGCGGACCGAATCATCTCCCGAAATGCCGATAACGCCATGCGACTACTTCCTCCAGGGTTTTGTTAAATCTTAGGTCAATGCAAATAAACCACAAACAAAATCCCTGAGCTCAAAGCTGAAATCCAAAGCGACATCGGTGAGATAGATCCGCAAATCTGCCAAAACGTCATCGATAATTTCGTGAACAGAGTAAGGGACTGCCGCCAGAGCCGCAAGGGTCATATGCAGGATATTCTATGCCATATATTAATTGGAACATGTTTAATTTATAATGCAATAAAAATATCACCACTCGTGTGTTTTTTTTCTTTAAATTAAATCGGATACTCTTATTGGGACACCCTTTAGCTCGTAATAGGTACAACTATTGAAATATAATCACAATATTTTTGTTATTTAAATTGATATAAACATAATATATAATTTAAACATATATTTAATAGATTTATATAAATATAAGCCCTCGTTATACTTTATTTTATTATTTTTATGTTGTGTTTATAGAAGTTATAATTTTTTTTTTAAGTTATATTTATTATATTCAATAGGATCTATCTGAGTTTTTGGCGAAATGAGTTTTTGATGGTCAAATTTGAAGTGACCACAGATACAACTGTTACCCAAATTTTAAACAAAAAAATCAATTCTTTCATATTTATTTTTAGTTTTTTAATTTTGTCTATCTACCATAATACTGAATTGTGAATGCAATAACTTATATCTACACCAGAGTTCACCAACACTGTGATTATAAAAAATATCGCCCGAGGACCAAAATTAGCACGTGAGGAGTAAGTTTATAGTATATTTTCTCTCCCTTCTTGCGCCTTCCCGGAGGGCAGCTAGGGGAATTGCTACACATATTTTTATTTTGGTTTCGGTGAATAAAATAACCAGAATAGATCAAAAGCAAAAAAACACGCACGAAACGTAACCTGGAATTTGGAATGGATTTGATGTTTTGGGCTGACGTCAGCCTCAGTAGTGTTCTATTGCCTCAATAAGAAAGAGTTACATCTTGTAAAAATGGCTTTTATTAAATCCAGCTAAAAGCAATCAAAAAACCTAGGCAGGTTCAGATGAAAAAATTCAGACTTGAACTGGTTTGGTTTTGAGCATTGAATCTTTTAAGAACCTGAGGCAACCATTGCATGGTCTCTCTGCTTGAAAAGAAAACCATGAGACTATACTGTTGTGATTACGCATCAGAAGGAGCGGCAAAGGAAAGATAAGTAGAATACAGTTATTCGCAAGAAACGGGGAAAAGCGAAGCCATCCACCATCTAGGACTCAAACCTCGTGCCGATGGGAATGTTATACTGGTGTAATACAAATATTTTGTGTACTGTGATCACACTCAGTCCACTAAAAGTTAGGGGACAGCGTGATCCAAACAAAAAAAAAAGAAAGGTCAAGTCTAAAGTAAGACTTAATGAATCGGTAGAAAATACAGAATCTCGATGGTAAAGCAGAAGAAAGGACACTCACACAGAGCACCATGGTAGAACTAAAGGACATTGATGAAATAAAACCCACGGAGGACGTAAGCCCAACTGTGCATAGAAGAATTGCCAGATGATGCATTACGGATTGCTCCAAAGTTTGCAGAAGATGTGTTAAAGCAACCATAAGGACATTGTATCAGATCCACTTTGCATGTTGTGCAAAAAAATTCCCAAATGACTTATAGTGGGTAGTAGACCGAAAATACATTTTTGACACGAGGGACACGCCATAGGATTTGAGATGGTAATTTCAACGCAAAAAGAATTTAATAATGCATATTATTATTTTTGCAATAAGCTATTATATCTTGGCATTGAAATATATAATTAGATCTTATTTTAATTGCAATAAGTTTTATCTACTATAGCAACTTTAATAATATTAATTTAATATAAATATACTTAGTGAGAGAATTGAAGTGTTTTTTCGCTCTCCTCCAATTGAGTATTTGTAGATAGAACCTATTGAATATAAGCCCTCGATAACTGATTTATAAATGTTTTCACTATAATAATCCGAATTCAAATAAATCTAAAAGACAAAATAAATTAAATAAATGTATAATACCTTTAAACAACTAAATGTATTTGATGAATTAAGTGACCTTATAGTAAAAGGTGGTTGATTCAATTTGTTTAATAACATCAACGAAAAATTAAACAAGCATATTATTAAAATTATGTAATAGAATAATAAATTGATCTAGATAAAATAAGGAGTTTTATTTTTTTAAATATAATCCTAATTTTTTTGTAATACAAAAATACATCTCATTGATAAGTAGTTTAAAAAAGAGGCACAAAGAATATTACCTTGAAATCTGAAATTATGATCATAACGTATTTATCTAAAAACAAATCTGTTACAAGAATTAAATGCACGTTGAAAAATTCATTCGGATCTTCAACATTTTTTGACTAATATAAAATAATAACACAAATTAGGAATATTACTAATGATTTAACTAAAAATAGTCTAGATTTAGTTGACATAACATTTTGTTGTGGCCATACATTGTATTAGAATGATTTAACAAATTGAGAGTCGATTTCATAGCCCAAATTAACAATACAATTACTAAATTATATAACAGAGTCTCTTAATTTTAAATTTGTTGATTCAATACTAATATATATATTCATCGAAGTCAAAATGGCTTGCGTTTTATTAATTTTAAGTATTAAACTATTAGTTGTGTAGTCCAATAATTATTTTAAGTAAATTAAAATTTATAAGGGAAATACAATTATTAATAACAAAAAGTTCAGTTGAAAGATATATTTGCAAATTATCTACATGGAAATTAAAAGTACAATGAGCAAGTATTGAAGGAAGTTCATTAATAAAAAATATAGGTCTTAAGAGATACCCATCAGCTAAAAGAAATTAAGAAAGATGGTCTGCAATTGAAACACATTGCATTCGATTTTTAAAAAGTTTTTTAAATAAACTTATTGCAGATGTATCAAACTTAAATTTTGCGAGTATCATATTATGTTTACTTTTAAATATTGTCAAATGCTTTAAAAAGTCAAGAAGAACTAATAAATACAATCAGTGCTTATTATCAAAAGCAAAATGTATATCATTGAGTATTTTCAATAATGCAGTAGTAGTACTATGATATTTTCTGAAACCAGACTGTAACTCAAAAATTAAAATATTTTATTTTTCCATACTTCTTTAGAAGGTCATTAAAAAACAATCTTGATCTCATATGAAGACGTATTGACTTTTTATAATTGTAGTGTCCCTGTTTCGCAAATATTTAAATGATAAAAACAAAACAACATAAAACAAACAAACAAAATAAAATTCTAAAACACAACACAACCCCAACCTAATTAAACACACAAACACAAAAACTACACAATACAATTCACGTAACAAATCCTTCCTTTCAAAAAAATGAAATGAAAAAATTACTGTAAACCAAAAACTCTGTATATTTTTTAAAAAAATCTTGAGTTATGAATAAAATAAAAAAAAACATATTTCATTGTTGAAAGAAGGTTGTTTGAACTTAAGGATTTAAAATTATTTTTTTATTTTCCATTAAGAACATAAACAGTCACAAAACAATCGAGCATTGATACTAGCAAATATTTCTGTTTTTATCGAAATGGTAAATAAAAATCATCATTTTAATCATGTTTGAATTTTAAATATTATTTGTTCATCACTTAATGGATTATCAAATTTAAGAAAGGAGTTTATTTTTTAAGGTTTATAGGTTTAAAGCTTACTAAATTTAACCATAAAATATAGCAAGTAAGTCATCTGCTACCTATTTGTTCTGGTGTTTCTCGAGATTCTGTTTTAGACGTATTACTATTTGCACTATTAATTCATGATTTACCTATTTTTTTATTGTCTAACTTTTTGCTGATGATGATCAAATTTACCAATCATGTGATTTCTTTTTTAGATAATTAGCTCGATCGATTCAACGCGAACCTAATATAATTTTTGACTGGTGCATTAGCAATGAATGAATACCTAATTAAAAAATTCAAGTTTTACTTTTCACACCATCTCGCTCTGTTGTAACATTAAAATAACCAATATTATTTTACATAACCTCGAACTTTCTATCTCCAGTAAAGCTAAAAACCTTGTTCTAGGTATTGATAGTAAACTTTCCTAGTCTGACCATATTTTATTTTGTATTTTACTTGTTTTTAGAATTAAGTAAATTGTAATAATGCAGTTTTTTAAATATATTATAATCATTGATTCGATCCTTATAATTTTTTTTTTAATTTTATATAAAGAAGTTTTATACAATTTTAAATGGGTGTTGGGGGGTTGTTAAGAAATACTAAGAATTTTTAAGGTAGATAATGTAATACCATTGGTCTATCGGATTTTGACTAAAGTGCATTTTTGGGCCAATCGTAGTAAATTCGTTGGTTCACGTCCTATTGAGAAAGCTTGTACACATTTTGTTTTCCGACTACGTAAAATCGATAGGCTTGGTGGTACACGTGCTTCTTTGACATTTAAAAAAACTATTTAACACTTAAATCATGTATCTTTACAAAACGATTAATTGATTCACTTTCTTCCAGCTATCAGTTCAATAAATTACAATTCTCAACGTCATCCTGACTTCTAACTTGATTGTTTCTAGTCATTCACAGAAATTAATGCATGTTTCCAACTTTGTAAATGGCATTGTAAATTGGAATTCTCAAACCTTACGCATAAAACGGATCTCCTCATTTTTAACTTTTAAGTTTGAGTGTTCCAATTACTTTTCAAACCGCTCTTTATATATAAATTGTGTATTTTATTTCTAATTAGTGAATTTGATTATTCATTATTAATGTCGTTATCTTATTCTATGGTGTGACTACGTAATCATTCGTATAGTTCATTGTTTAAAATGTATTATATTTTAGTTTTAATTTTTCCATACCTCACATTCTATGCTAAGCTATATTTTGAAAATATTCTTATATAAGGCCTCTTGCCTTTATTAAATTTATAATTGTTAAATTGAATAAATAAATTAAATAAAATGTGAAAATACGAGGAGCGAGATTTTTTGTCTATCTTTATAATGCACTCAAATTTAATTGTAAAATTTCCACAATTATTGGTAAATCTCAACTTCGGTGTATAATTTTGTTTTAACAAAATTGTGTTTGGCAAAATTATGTTTTCAAAATATCTTTTATTTTTGGATCCGCCAGTGTTCCCAGAAGAGTTTCGACAACCTATATAATGTTTAATTTGTAGGTCCTCAATAGAGTGACTCTTTAATTCACGAGTGCGAACGCAAGTTTGAATTTTTTATTATAAAACTGTCAGTAAATTGAAAGCAGCAAAAATAAACATTTTCAGATAAAAATAAAAAGAAGTATCATATCACGACTTTTATCGATTTGAAATGAAGTTTGTTGCTATTTATTATTTTTTTAATGTACATAAAATCCTAAAGTTTGTGCTTACGGAAAAGATTTAAAAAAAATGATAAAAAAAAACAAAAAACAAGCATTATACAAGCTAAACGTGCATTTTTTATGTATTTTTTGATTTTCTTTTATTTAATATTACGTTTAATAAAAGTGTAATTTAATCTTTACTTAATTTTTTATTGCTGACAGAAACTAAGATTGTATATAAAAAACTTTGTTTATTATTTATAGTCTGTTGTATATTAAATAAAGTCAGTGGTTTTATTTATTACAGTAAAAAACCGGGCCATTTATGCGTCCTCTACCGTATACTACGATGATAAATGCAATACGTGTACAGTACAACATTGACGTCACGGTTTCCTTATTCCAGAATATATATATATGTATATAAATATGTACTCGTTTTGTGCACATATATAAAATATAAGTATAACAATAGGTTATATATTGTCGGTGCAACCTGCATAGTTTACTCTCTGCGTCCCTTATTTTATACCCGCTAAATAGGCATTCATCTGCAATCTGCATTGCAATGCACTCTCCAAACACATACACTCACGAACGAGCGCTCTCAGCTGTTCGTCGGATCAATATTTTATTTGGCCATCACTTTACCACTCTTGTGCTCTGAGAAACAACGCACGCCGCGCCGCACCGCACCGCAACAGTACTGTCGTACGTTGAATTGTTTTGTTTGACGCAAGGGAGCACATGCGCAGGCGCACTCCTTCAGTAAACAAAACACTCGGTTTTAACATCACAAATGACGCCAATTGACGGCAAACATTATTACAAAAGCCAAACTCACAGCGTGTGATGCACCGATGCACGTACGGGGTGCTGCGCTGACACTGCAGCACATAAAACGCAGAGTGCCGAGCGTGCATGCATCGTGTATTGCTCCTTTGTACAAAGTGTGATTATAAAACAACAGTGACTTGACTCGTGATTCTTATTAAAGTGTATTTGTAGATTTACAGTATAGACTGAAATAGTGAACGAACTTGTTGCTTTGTGCGAAATAATAAAAATCTGGCAGACCAGCGCAGTAGCTATCATCTCACATCAGACCAGACACCAGAGCTCGCTGAATTCGGCGCAGGCGCAGGAACGGACTGACGCTTGCCGCAACGCGTACGTACGATAATATACATAATTTTTTTCATTCTAAATTTGAGACGCAATTGTAGTATTCGTGATGTAGGCACAAATTTATTATTTTAATGCTATATACTATATACAATATACTGTATTGTGTTACAGTGAACAGTTGAATATATTTATATACATATATATATATCAATATATATACATAAATATATATAAAACACATACAATATATATATACGATTACACCATAGGAGAATTTAATGTTGAACTTTGACATTAAATTGCGCGTGTTGCCGATATACTGAGTGTTTATTTATGTTTTTTGTAGTGTAGTTGTAGGAAAAGAATTACATTGGTCATAGAATTGCTATTTAAAAAGTTATAAATAATTTTACACGTGATTTTAATTAAACCTTTTTTAATATAAATCTATATTTATATACTTGTAGTTTAGAAATAAAAACTTAGAAAAATAAAGTATAAATTTTAATTATTGAATTTATATAACCGAGTTATATAAGTACATATTTGTTAAATTGGTTTTGGAGTTGCAATGGTGCCCTCTAAGAAATTGAAAATATTTAAATAAGCAACAATATATTTAGGTTTTATTAAAAGTACATATTATAGTACAATTTAAAAAAATGCATGAAAAAATAATATACTTCCTGCTTTTCTCGTTTTAATTAAATAGGAATTTAACATATTTTATTGGTTATTATTAGAATTGGCACCTACTCTCTCACCATAAACAACTAAATATAAAATTGTTTGTTTTTTTTATGAAAAATATTTTGAAATTGAAACAACAGCGACAGCATAAAAAAATAAAATCGATTTTAATTCCAATTCCTGCACTTGCACCAAGACCAAATCGGGAAACAGGATCTAGTTTTTAATATTTTTGGGTGTAAGTTCCTCCATTCTGCGCCGCGAACCCGAAAATGATGTTTGTTCACTGGCAGCTCAGTTTATTCATTTTTATATTTTACTGTAACTGTCCCAAATGAATATATTTTTTATTTTATTTAAATATGTATATTGAACTACTCCCCGAAAACCGTTTAGATGCAATAACAAAAAACTAGCTATGTATAAATATAAAAATAATTGCATTATTCGTAAAACGATGAATTTAATTTTAAAAAATTACGATTTGTCATAACTAGATAACTATTTCTAGTATCTTATATATGTTTTTTAATAAAATAACAAAGAAATTCATTTATTCATTTAAATTAGCTACAAATATATGTAAAAATATGTTTTACTTGTATAATTAAAATTATATTATGTTCAGTAAAATATCTATGTATAGGATAGAAACCGTGAGTATGAGACACTTTTGTGTGGAAATTCCTCTTTTGTTTAGTTATGTCTACTATCATATTGTACAAGTATAACTGCCTAAAACATGATTCCTTTTGAATTGTTGACAGAAAAATTGCCTTAAATCCTTTAGTATTATTGTTTTACTTTCTTTTTCTAGTCAATTTTGCAATGTTATCCTTGAACAGATACTACTAAAACAAATAAATATTTGAAAGTCATCCTCTCTAATCAGAAAATTCCAAGTTCGTAAACTACAAATGCTTATAAATGTACATACATCATGACAACCCGATGCATATTGCACTTACAAACACTCGTGAACTCGTGATGAAAATACTAACTGTTCGCACAAGGTTTTTATAATAAAACTAGACCCATTTTACAAATATAATATACTATGCATGTATTGTATTATATATATTTATATATATATATATATATATGATATGATGAATAATGTATGTGATTCATTATTTGAGTGTATTAGTATTACTAGAATCTAGATTGCAGAATAAAGATCATAAGTCATATCGAATAAGATAACAATTAATTGACCTAAAATCATATATTTGTTAACAATATTTTTAAATAATAAATAATTATAGAAAGTTACACAATGTAATAATTTAAGTCATTTTTGCCAAATTAAATAATGGATAATATTATACATACAATCTAATTATTTTTGACACTAAATTTTAAAATTTACTAGCACTAGGTCTTTTAGGTTTTAATGAAATTCCTGGTTCTTTATAATTGGAAAATTCAAAAGAGTAGATTTATAGAGAACAAGATCTTATCTTAGGCTTTGAAATAATGTCACAAAGATGATTAGGGTTCTTAATCTTCTTCAAATTAGAATACACTTAGACAAATTAAATATAAACAGGAACCGAAAATCGGTTCCTTAAGTTGACTAGGAACTGGTCGCAAATTCGGTTCCGGGATTTTTTAAAAGTATTTAAGGGAAAACCGGGAATACCAATTTGAATTCATATATTCGTACATTACGTAATTTTTTTAACCTGGGGTTAATTTTTCATACAAAAATTAACTCATCTCTTGAGCTGAGTTAAAAATTTGGCATATTTTGTTCTTATTTTACAGTTTAATTGGAATTTTGTTTGGAAAAGGACATATTATTTGCTTATTGTCGGCTTACAAAGAAATCTCAACTACTTTAAAGAAAAATGTGACATTTATGTTTAAAAGTACATAATTTTATCATTAATTAAAAATCTTTTTTTGTTGGAGATGGATCGGCAATTTCTTTATGAATTCTAACTAAATTAAAAAAATAATAAGAAGAACACACAAACTTATGGTGATTTTTGTAATCAAATATTTATTTAACAATGTATTTAGATTTTTTAGATTGGATTTTTAAAACAAGATTATAAAAGAAGCGAGGTCTTATAAAAATCGCAAAAAAATTAGCTGAAATTATATTATATATGAAAAATATAATGATTTTCTTTATTTACGATACCTTTTCAAATTTTTAAAGATCAAAATTCAAATGAAGAAGGAAAATCTGGTAATTGGCTTTTGGTTTAAAAATAAGGAATCAAATGAAAATTGCGGAGTCTTTTAGTATGCATACGAATACCTTCATAAATATATAAATATAAAATTATATTGTCGTGTATCGGAAAGATACATAATCCTCATAAAAAGATTTTAACTTTTAAATAATTTATTATTTTTAATTATTCAAAAAGTTTCTAAATAATAATCAAAATATTTTAAAGAAGGATGATACTTTTTTCCGGGAATGACTATATTCATTGCCCGGTTTTGAGACCAAAATAAATATTTCGGTTCCGACGATTTTCGATTCCGGTTCCTAATTATTTTCGGGATTCCAGAGAATCTTGGAACCGGAAATCCCGGTAATTGCAGATGGGAAATTCTTCGAAAAGTAAACCAATCAAGAAATTTTTAAATGGCACATCGATAAAGAGATTTTTGTAACCGAAAAATGCATATATAAATGTTGTTGTTTCTTAAAAAAAAGCAAGGTTCTATTTGAATTCTGAAACCGCAGGTGGTCGCACAATGTGTTTTTATACATAAGAAATTATTTTAGAGTCATATATATATTTAAACTTTTTTATACATAAGGTCATTAATTGTATACTATTAGTGACAACTTGACTTTAGTGACAAAATCATTCAAATCTCAAATTGATGATCTATAATTTTATTAGTTTGTTATCGATTCTTTTCGAAAACGTGCTCGACAACTTGCGGAAACATCTAATGGAAAGGAGCCGTAATGAAATAATAATTAAAGGCTTGATATAGAAACTAATTGTTATTTTGATATTTCTATTTATTATTTGTATCTAGATAACAGCATCTAATTTGTATATATAAAGTGTCTTCTTTTATGTTTTTTATTATATCATTAATTTGAATGACAGATTAAAAGTGCTTTTTGTATAAATAAAGATTAAAGTGTGTCTTTTAAGATAGATTATATTAACTTTTCTATACAAAAGCAATCAAATATATTTGTTTGTACCTTTTTACATATTAATTTGCGTTTTTGAGCATTTTTCTCGTGTATTTCTTTAGTTGGAATGTACGGACTGAAATGAAAAAAAGTCGAAATCGATAAGTGATTTAAAAATTTATTTACCATTAATAATAATTTAATATTGATCAGTCTCAATCAAATATATATATAGTATAAGAACAACTATATCCTTAATAGATTGCTTACAAAAAAAGACAATTTAGCATTTTACCAAAGGTATTAACGATCAAAAAACATTAGATCACTACTATAATTCAATTCAGTAAAATTATTAAATTTGAAAATTGAAGCTGAATCTCTCCACGATCAAATATAATAAAATATAATTTTGAAAACTTCTTATATGAATATAAAATCGAATGTATAGAATGCTATTTCCTTGATTGTTTTATTTTTGATGCATTGTATTTCCTATGAGTTGCGTTCCTATAGAATTGTATTGTTGATTATTTGCTGTTAAACCGTTCAGCTTCATCATGATGCATAAATTATAAATTTGATTTGTTGCTTGAATCAATTCGTTCCACCTTTAGCCACATGAGAAAAATAAATATAAATTATAATGTCTGTATACGAACATAGTTTGAAAATTATACCTAATTATATATATACCATTATCTAAAATTATATCTCAATTAAACATTGTTTATAGTCTTTCTCTCTCTCAATTCGAGAAAATCTATTTAACTAACTATAGAAATTAAATTCTATAAAAATTATCGATTTGCATTTCCCGTCTGCATTTGCAGTACATTTATCTCAAATAATTCAATGCAGTTATTAAATTAAAATGCTTCCGATAATTGCGTCTTGAATCTATCACCTTTCTCGTTTGCCGGTCGCCTTTGCGTCCGCCGTAATGATGCAGTAATTAAATTATGATGAATATAAATATGAATATAAATCAGAAATAAAAAAGTAGTTGAATTACTAATTCTGAAATATGTATGCAATGTATGTTTGAATGTGTCACTAATAAATTGGATGCATTTCATTAAATGTGCATAAATTTACAATGTACAAGTATTTAACTGTGCGTCGATTTGTAAAGATAGACACTGCGATAATCGCTTCGTTTATTTCTAAAGTTTGCTTTATCTACAAAAAAAAAATACATACACATGTACATATGTGTGTTTGTTTAATTGTGCATATTAAAAATATATTGTATATATAATATAATAATTATAGTATAGTACGACGCGACGCATTGTACGTGAATCGGACGTACGCTTAAATTATCAGTTGTCGGTTTGTGTATAATTGTATATGTATTATTTTAAATTTCGCAAAAGAGCGCACGAGCATGATCAAGAACACGCGCACACTTACACATTGTGAGTAAACTACAAAAATATGATGTGCTCGCTTAAACCCCGCGCCATGTGTTTGGTGAGCCCCGCCGAGCCGGCATATTATGGTAGTGGTATGAGTGAGCATGAGCATGAGCATGAGCATGAGCAATGAGAATGTGTATGTATATTACATTTCGATGATAGCACGTATAAATGATTGTATACATTTTATTCGAGCGAGCTGTGTGTGTATAAGTGTGTATAATGTATATTTTTTTATGTATGTGTGTTCACTGTGAGCTCAGAGCTCAGACAACAAAAACGCTTTATTCATAAATGAATCTTTTAGTCGGCTTCCAGAGACCGTCGCGAAAGGATTGTATTTTATTCCATTTTTTATCTAACTTACTGAGAATCTTTGTTCTCGCTTTTGTGAATATCACGTATGTAATTATTCTTATATATTGTGTTTGTGCATTCGAGTGGCGCTGATCGTGTTATTATTATTTTTTTGAAATATTAGTGAATTCTAAAAAAAATAAAATAAAGTGACTTTGATAAATGATGCTGTGATTTTATAAGGCATTTCTTGTATATAGCCAAAGTGTATAAATAACAAGTAGATGATAGTGCAAGTGCATTTTGCAATCAAAACTGCATTTTGCGCGCCAAACGGTGTTTGTGCAACAAGAATAAATAATGCGTGTAAGTGCAACGTTCGTTTCACCTAGATTTCTCTGAACTTCCATCGTCGACATTGAGGAGGCCATCGAGCGGTTTTCTCGCCGAGCTGTAATAGACGACGACTATACATAGAGAGTATAAACGGCTTTTCTGCGTGCAGTGCGCTGTATCAAATTGTATGTACTGTACTATTTATAAAATAATGTATATAATCTATAGTCTGAACAGTGCACATAGTATTTTATATATGTTACTTGTCTTGCCTAATTATTGCGGCTTTGGTGCCAGCAGCACGAAACCATATAATACTTTTAAAGCGTAACTCATTTTATAGAATGTATAATAATGTATTTTATATAATATGTACTTTTTGGAACGTATTTCGTAGTTTAATGGAAAAGGTTAGTTTAAATGTGGAGCGTTCGCCCGGCACGACCGGCGCGCACAGTGGGGCGATGATATTAAATGGTCAGAAAACTGAATTAAATATCTTATCTTTTTTTATTATAGAACGTCTCTTGTCGTTTTTTTCAAATATCTTCTCTTGTCGTTCATGCCGCTTTTCGGGTTTATGTGTATGTTTAATTAATAACAATAACCATTAAAACTATATACGTAAGTTTATTTTTTGTGGAATCGTTGTGGTTTTTTTGCAATACTTTAAACTGAAACCACACAATGAGCTAAACTAAATTCATTCTAACTATATGTGATTTATCTGTTTTTTTATTTATATGATATATGAACAATAATGATCATTTTTTACGTCCTTGGCGAAGAAATCTAAATTTGTATGTACTTTTTTTAAACCTAATTTCCACGTTTTAAAAATAATACTGAAAAATGCATTTTATAATAGTGTGTCCAATGCTTTACAATTTTCCAGAACATATTTAACATTTTATTAATATCTGATTTTTTTGATTTGCGGGAGCTTTAAAAGAATAGAATTATATTGTTTTTTAAATTTTGTTTTGACCTAAAGTAGTGTTTTTAACTTTTTAAAACTATTTTTAAAAATCTTGTTATTTTAAATATATTTTTTAAATGTTGTTTTGTTAAAAAGGATTTTGTAAAACCCATATTAAAATAATGAGAAAATTAAAGGATAATTTTTACTACAACCCATATTTTGGTTGAAATAATTTTTTAATAGCAAATACAATATTTTAAAACTAAAGATTCTGATTCTGTTTTG
>JAAAKO020026041.1:0-14120 GCA_010015015.2 Bolitophila cinerea
ATGAGCTTTTTCTGCAAACAGGATCCGATTTTATCAGAGTACTACATTGAAGGAGCCCCTCTTGAGAGAGTTCATGAAATGCGTGATTGTAGACCCTTTCCCTTTTAGCACTACTAGTTCAAATGTGTTCTTACGTTTTAGGTGGCATGGAGCTAATTATGGACGAGCTGAGCCAATAAATCAAATGTCAGAAGCTTTTAATGACGTCGCTAGTCATTTTGATTTTAATCTCTTTCGTGAGGCATTTTGGTGAATCATCCAGTCTTTAAACTAATCCTGGAAATTTGTAAGAGTCTTACAAGTATGTGCTCAGAGTGAGCCATACCACAAAAATTATCGTCTAGTTATAACGGCATGGCAAGCCGCGGGCTTGGCAGAGTACTAATCCTTGTTTTGATCAAAGACGTTTTTAAGGGTTTGGGAAAGTTTTCTTCCAAGCAAACTATCATACTAAGACAAAATGTAGAACCTACTCTGCACTATATAAAAAGAATATACTTCCCAATTTACTGGAGCCTTTGGAAAAATAATTGAAGCACCATGTACAGGATAATATCATATCACCTATGACACACCAGATGGATTGGGTAAATATGTAACGGTTCGTTACAATCGCGCCACTACCTAGAGGCGCGCACAGACTTCACACCATCATCGAAGTGTGGCCATCTCTGTGACACTAGCGACACCGACCAGCGGCACCTGTTGGAATCAAATCGCAGCAAGCTGGCCACATGGAATCACAATCTCTTGCAAGGGCACCAATTGTACCCTTGAGAATTTAGGTGTGATTCGGATTCGGACTGTAACGACCCGTTACAAATAATCTGCAGCTTGTTGAGAAGCCAAATGGAAAATTGAAACTATGTTTGGATCCAAAGCTGTTAATTACAATCGATGATTTTACAAGCCAAATGACAAATAAAAAGATGTTAACCGTTCTTGATTTGTTTTGTGGAATTTGGCAAATGGAGTTAGATGAGAGAAGTTCAAACCTGTAACATTTATGAGTCCGTATGGCCGATTCAAAATCAATCGTGTTCTTTTCGGCACAAAGCTTTGTTATTTGGTACTTGATCGACCGAGAAATATGGGGTGAGGTTCAACCCCACACAGGTTCAATAATAACAATCCAGTTTAGAAGGTTTCGAAAGTTAAAAACCTTGGTGTTATACTTGACAACAAACTTACCTGGAAAGACCACCTGGACTAGAAACTTACCAAAGTATTTTGGCAATGTCGGAAGGCTTTCAGTAAGTCTTGGGATTGTCCCCCAAAGTGCATTCTACTTAGCCATAATTAGACCTCTTGCATCCTACGCCTCCATAGTGTGGTGGCAGAGAGCGAGAAAGGTATCGGCCATAAGGCAATTAGAGAAATTTCAACGACTCGTTTGCATTGGCATATCTAGTGCCATGAGAACCAGCCCCACATCTGCTTTGGAAATCCTTTTGGGCCTGCCACCTCTCCACCTCTTCATCTAGGCGGAAGCTAGGTCGGCAGCACAAAGGCTATACCTCAGCGGATGTTGGAAGTTTTCATCAAAGGGTCACGCCTCCATATGGAGCGAGACCATCACTCTTAGGCCAGAATTTGGGATGCCGTCAGACTACGTAATTCCGGGTTTTCGCTTTGGTAGGAGGTTTAACGTCAATATCCCTCCGAGAGAGGATTGGACACGCGGTATACTCCCTCCACTAGATGGGAGGGTGTAATACACTGATGGTTCTATCAAAAATGGATATTCTGGCGCTGGAATTCATTATTCCAAACTCTCTACTGATGATATGGCCGTCTCCCTGGGCGGGTATGTTTCTGTTTTCCAAACAAAAGTATATGCCATCCTCGCATGCGCTCAGTTAATTCTGCGCGAGGGCGAAGAAGATGAGCCAGTCTTTATATGTTCCGATAGTCAAGCGGCCCTAAAATCGCTGAGTTCTTCCAGATTCACTTATGGATTAGTGCTTAGCAGGTGCTACAAGAACTATCTCTAAGGTCTCCTGTAAGCCTGGTTTGGGTTCCTGGTCACTCAGAAATCCCCGGCAACGAGCAGGCAGACCTTTTAGTTAGAACTGGTAGTGAAGCCTGCTTCACTGGACCAGAACCGGCCATCACTGTATCATCCTCACTTAGGAAATCGTGGGTGAAAGAGATGATGAGCAGTAGCCAGATAAAGCACACTGGGTCTTCAAAATCGGGTGCGAGATATCGAAAATGTTTCTGAAGAGACCTAGTGTGAGAGTAACTAAATCGGCGCTTCATTTAAAGCGTAAAGAGCTCGGTTTGGTTTGCGGTATCCTCACGGGCCACTGCCGACTAAACAAGCACCTGCATCGGTTGGGCTACTCAGATAGCCCAACCTGCAGGTGCGGGGAAATTGATTCATTTCCTCGCCAAGTGCCCCGCGCTTGACATCCTTAGATGTCAAGTGTTTCACTCTTCCTCTTAGTAAGAATGCGGAGTTCGTCAAGAGATCGGATAGGTTCCTGGAGAACGACCGACTCTAAATTCGGGTTAAAAAACAATGGCCCACTCAGTGGCCTACGTGCTGGACCTGTCTCTTTGAGATGGTTCCCCCCTCCAATCATCATCAATTATACATTTTTTAAAATTTATGAAGACTGCCTTCATTAAATTGACAAATAATGGTTTAGAATGTCTAAGGACTGTTAAAAGTGTCTACAGACACACTTTTAGACTGTCTTTGGACTATATTTTAAAATGTCCTAAGCTGTCTTTAAAAAAAAAACAATAAACTAATAATTGTGTAAATTAGACAGTATTTCTAAATAATTTTAAAAAGCGTTTAAAATTAATAGAAATACTGTATTTAGTTTGACTTAGAACTGTCTAAAGATTGAATTTAGGATTTTTAAAGAATGTCTGAAATTTTTCTTAAATACTGTCTTTTAAATTGTTTAAAGATTGGGATAGAAGGCTGAAATTTCGTATGTGTATATGGGGCTCCCTAATTCAGGTCATAGGATAGGTAGGGAGCAGATGGGGGCCTTGTTTAGGGTAGTGGGTGTGCTGTGTGGTCGTATAGGCTCCCAGACGGGTAGGGATACAAGGCTAAAACTTCATATATGGATAGGGGGCCACCTAAATCAGGCCATAACATTTGTAGGAGGCAGATAAGGGCAGCGTTAAGGGGAGAGGGGGTATTGTAGAAAATTGTTTATAATGTGCTCGGGGTGGGTTGAGGGCCCTCGATTCTAACGTTTTTCATAGAAAAAAATCGAGGGCCCTCGATTAGACAGTTTTTCGTAGTTTTTCTACTATAGGTTAGCGTGCTAGGTTACCGGCTTGAAAAACATGGATCTCACACTGCGGTGGTATAAAGCCGGGGTTTGGTCAAAATGGTATTTTCAAGTATCATCTACTAATAATAACTGCAGTAGTTTTTTTAATAGTTTCTTTTATCCCTTAAATGTACAATAAAACAAGTTAGGAATTCATTATCTAATACTCTACATCAGGAGACAAAATTCCCATCCATCAAGTGAGCTCACGCTAGTAAGCATCAGGTAAACACATAATTATTATTAGAATCATCGTGTCAATAAACTATTCCTCATTATGTATACTGTTCATCCACTGATCCACTCAACCTTCCACATTTCGCAAGGGCAGACTGATAAGCTGCTATCGCTTTTTTATACGATTACTAAATGTCCACAGTTAATACAATGATTACGATATAATCATCAAGTCCTCCGAAAGAGATTAGATAACCGAAACATACAAGTTTGAAGTACGTACACACGTGCTGAAGCTACTCTTCATAAAGCCACCTCCTCCGCAAATAAACATCAAGATCACAGACAATTTTCAATTATAATTATTGTACAGTGGGTAGTTAATTGTGGAGCGAAGATTCGAGTACACTCTCGATCTGCTAAATTAGTACAATTACAAAGAGTGCGCAGTAAATTGAAGACGATTTTGCATAATTATATAGTAATCAAAATTTATTGTTGGAATTTATGTATTTAGAACTTTACTTCCTATTTTAGTCATCAAAAAGCGTATTTAAATTAGAATAAAAATATTTTTTTATTGTCATTAGATTCCTCACTAAATTCGGATTGGTAGATACATTTTTTTCTTCTCCTATTGTTATCAATGTTTTTCATAAGGATTCTATATTGTATTATTTTAAAACAAAAATTACGCAGGTGGGTTTATCCCACCATTAAGAGCCACTGGACCATCTATACCAAATTCCAAACTTCTTGAGATAAGTTCCTTAATTTTTTTTATCTTTAATGTACAAAAAAATGTAATTACTTTTCTCATAAATATCCGATGAGATTAAGAGGATTAACACTCTAAACATTTAAATTCACTGAATTGCCTGGCACAATACAAAGTATAAATATAAGGGTATAAAGAACCTACCCACAGCTCAAAGATTCCCAGAGCTGGCGTTCGGCGTCAGCGCAATCAACCAGCAACCATCGGGGTAAGCCTGCAATTCAACTACGCTCCGGTCACGTTTGTTCGTTAACATTCAGCTCGTATTATAACCGTAAGCAATTAATTTCAGTAAAAAACGTTTTAAAATTCATTTACTAGTACCGCTACCGCAACGGCGCGTCTACACATATACAATTCTATATAACAGGATGGTATATACGTTTTTCTCGATGGAGTGGGGTGTCTATATGTAAATGAAAATTCACGCACTGTTTTGTTGTAGAAATCGCGTTGCGTCGCGTCGCATCACGTTCCGTCGACCAGCATAACATACAAAAACATACGTTTTCTATATATTATATTATATGTTTCAGAGAGGTTGAGTAAATAAATTTATATAAACGCGAAACGATGAGTTTATATAATTTAGCATACCATAAATTGGTAACCTGATTAACAAACACCAGAATTGAAATACAACCGCATAAACTCCCCCGCACACACACACACACACACACGCACCGACCGACCGCGAGGGCGAATCTCGAATTTCTGCACCACCACCACCTCCTAAAAACACGGAGATTTTGCCAAAACGATAAATCTACACTCGTATGGACTCAAATGTGTAACCGGATTGTAATTGTATCGAGGAAAAGCGATGCCAGCGTAAAACACGGAAAACTGTTTTCGTCGACAGTGAAATTGGAAAATCGCAAACCTCACAGACACACACACTCAAACACCGATCCAGATATATTAGAGAGAG
This sequence comes from Bolitophila cinerea, assembly GCA_010015015.2. NCBI lineage: Eukaryota > Metazoa > Arthropoda > Insecta > Diptera > Mycetophilidae > Bolitophila > Bolitophila cinerea. The sequence goes on from JAAAKO020026041.1 coordinate 5,189, forward strand.
CACAGTTTTCGCGATGCGAATCGGTTTGCTGTTGCACAACGACTGAGTGAGCGCCGTCGCCGCGTGTTTGTGTTTTCCTTTAGTTTTCCAGACGCCAGCTGTTATCGTGCACAAATTACGCACACACACACACACGCACATCGACGAACATGCGGCCGGCTTCGTGGACGGCTCTCTCACGTGCGTGCGTGTGCTTGCGCTCCCGCCTCTCGCGGAAAATGCGAGAGCAAATACTCTTTTTTAGATTCTAGAGAGTCACACACTAAAGAGAAAGGAAATTCGTCTCGCACGTAATAAAAGATAATATGTCTCATTCTCGAGCACCGGGTGCACGTTATATATATTATATGGGGCTTGGAAGGGGGAGGGGGGGTTTACAAATCGGAAGTTTGCGAGAGAGCAACACGCACATGTATGTCCAAATATTTCGTGCTTCTACACATCATTTATTATGTCATTTCAGTGTAATCTATTAATATGCGGTCGGTTGGACTAAAACGGTTCGGGTGCACGGTTGTCATCCGTTTTTTTGGGACGGGGGATTGGTTTTTGCGAGAGTGTGCGATGATATTTTTTGTTTGTGCGCACACGAGGTGGTAGTTTTAATAAAATATTTGCTGATTTGGGAAGGAAGGCGGTATTTCTATAGTTGTAGAAAAAAAATCGACTGTTTTTCAGAGAAAAAAATCGAGTGCCCTCGATATTTTTCTATGAAAAACGGTCTAATCGAGGGCCCTCGATATTTTTCTATGAAAAACGTTCGAATCGAGGGCCCTTGATATTTTTCTATGAAAAACGGTCTAATCGAGTGCCCTCGATATTTTTCTATGAAAAACGGTCGAATCGAGGGCCCTCGATATTTTTCTATGAAAAACGTTCGAATCGAGGGCCCTCGATATTTTTCTATGAAAAACGGTCTAATCGAGGGACCTCGATATTTTTCTATGAAAAACGGTCGAATCGAGGGCCCTCGATATTTTTCTATGAAAAACGGTCTAATCGAGGGCCCTCGACATTTTTCTATGAAAAAACGGTCAAATCGAGGGCCCTCGATATTTTCTATGAAAAACGGTCGAATCGAGGGCTCTCGAAAATAATTAATTTTATTTAAAGTGCAGAAACTGAATTACTTTTCTTTGATGTGACTCTAATTACTATACAAAAAAAAGACTGACGCGCAAATATTTAATGTGCTATCGAGATAAAGTTTTACTTTGTACAAAAGTATAAATACGTATACAAATATTTATTTCTAGAAAGCGACAGTTAAAGAAGCCAATCTGGCACCTCTCTGCTACACATTCATTAACATATTATATATATATATATATATATATATATATAAAAAGAAAGTTTTTTTGTGTACGCGTATATTTATCTACGTAATATACTCCATGGAAATAATTATGCAAGTTCTAGCCACGTCGAGCATATTGCAAAAGTTCTGGCTTCTTATGTCGCTTCTTATGGCCACACGCGCAAGTTTCTGCTAACACATTTTTTTGTACATAAATAGTATATGTATATACGTGTGTGTGTATGTGTGTGTGAAGGACGTGAAAACTGCTGGGAGGACGGGAGGACGTATCAACTTGTTTTTTCCGCTCGCAGATCTTCATCATAATTGCCTGTTTATTTACGAGAAAAGTCTCTTGATGGAAACTGCGTGTATTGCTCTATATCTATACCGTATGTCTTTATATAAAAGTACTACTTTATTATACAATTTCCAATGTGTTTTTCTTATATACGCCAAGACGCATTACTCTGCGAAAACAAATAATTAAAGTGTGTGCATACCGCGCACACACCGGAAATAGCTGGTCTTGTTTTTTCGGAATAATTCTTGTATATGCCAAGAGAAGATTGAGTTTTGCCAAGAAGTTGAATACCGCAGCGGACACATCAAAGAGCATAATATTTTTTTTTAATTATTGCACGCGCGCACACACAGACACACAAAAAAAGTTCAACGCAACTTTCTAAAGAAGCAGATATTGTACATTTTCAAGGATCTCGAGATTATTTAGAAAATATTGCATAAGTGGAAATTTTTTTATTGTGGAAAGAGAGAGATCATTCTATTTTGGCTTCCTATTGGCATATACAAAAGACGCTTTCTTGAAAAAAAAATAAACACAACAAAATCCTCGGCAAAAATAAAAAACCAATTGCATTCCGTTTGGCGAACATAATCGTGCTTAAATGTCTTACGGTTATGTTATGTTATGTTGTTGTTGTTTCTTTGTTTTTCTGCTACTTAATATGCTCTTGTAAACATCTTGACGTTTTCCCGGAATAATAATAGAAGATGCTGGTGGCATCGCGGAGCGACCGGTGTGGTGTTTCTTCTGGCGATGGCGTTATTATTAAATCACATTTCACATGGTTTTGTCTTTACGAGTTCCTTCCGACTTCCTTCTGGGTGCGACGACGCGGACGTGGCGTATAACGAGTGTATATGTATATATCTACCTAATTCTATATATATAAAATATGTATATAGAAGCGATGGTATTATTGATTATGTCTACGTGCGCCAGCGCATTCTAGAGCGTCTTATTTAATTCACTTTGAAACAAAAGACGAATCATTTGAGAGGTTTTCTTTTGCGCGCGCGTGTGTTTGAGTTTGTAACGATCGTCGCTGAACTCTCGGCGTTCAATTTCCTGTCGCACAATCGAACATTCCGGAAATAATATTATTTCTAAGAAATACACTCTTTAAATATATGTTTATTTCTTTTATTGGGTAGAATACAGAAATACGGGTAAGATTAGACTGTAGATATTGGTTTTGGCGGGAAAGGGTAATGTATTTAAAATTTGAAAAAAAGGATGCAGGGTTATTCCTATAGCTTTTGTTAGACTAGCAATCTCCTGTCAATCAATTTGAGTCTTTATTTGTTTGAAGCACCATCATCAACCATAAAGCGTAGTCTCGCGGATAACCTGTTGGACCAATGGACCCCGCATTTAAAATGTTCACGTCAAGTAACGTAAAAATATTACTAAAGTTAAAATTATCCTCGCACTTCAAAAATGATTTCAGCGTAACATCATATATATAATTTATCAAATCGAGGGCCCTCGATTTTTTCAGTAAAAAAACGGTCAAATCGAGGATCCTAATTTTTTTTCTATGAAAAACGTTTGAATCGAGGGCCCTTGTTAGATTGCAGAGCACATTGTCTAGGATTTCAATTTCACCAGTTAAAGGTGGTTTGTAATTGACACCAAAAAGAATAATTTCTGTGAGGTTTTTCAACCATCGCTTCATCGAACTCCTTGAAGAACGTGGCCGTTAAAATTGTTTTTTTTAAAGCTAATATGATTTGTTCTTATACAAAACTCATAAATCGGAGTTAGTGATTAGTAGCTTACTGCATTGCATTTCGAGTTTCTGCGGATGGCGCTGACGAGGCCCTTTTAACGTCGATGGTTCTTCTAGGTACTGGGTGTCATTGTCTTCGTCATAAAATGAGAATAAAATCGATTGGACGATTAATGCGTGTTCTGCATATATGTGGAAGAACACGAGATTTCCACAGCAGTATCGCAGAAAACTCTGTGGGTTATCCAATTTCCCTCGAACCCATAATGGATAGTTTTATAAGGAATGTGGTTGATTGTCCTTTACACGATAATTGTAGCATGCCTACCAAACCGGAAATTAACTGTAATCTACCCACAAGCTACTGACAATAATAGGTAATGGCCATCAGGACGTACCTTGATATCAAAAGAGTGTTCAACAACGTATCCTCCACTGGTCTAAACTGGACCTTCGCTGTATCGTCATCAATTAGGAAATAAAGAAAAGACATGAGGAGAGCAGTAACAGCCAACTCATAACACATGGGTCTCCACAAACGGGTGCCAGACATTTAAATTGTTTCTAAGGAGCCTAGTGTGTAAATAAAATAAGCTAAGCTCCTATACATCGTTTAGCTCAAAATAACACATGGTGAAGTCATTGCCTCCAGTAATTGATACACATTTATCCAATATAGTCTGATGGTTCCATTGTTTGGTGTCAGCTCATGCATTACTATCAAAGAGAGAGATGCGTGTGGGTGGTGCGTTGTGTTAGAACCACTTCAGTTCCAATCGAAAAAAAAGAATATCACAGGAATCAGTGGCAACAAACACTCTTCGAAATATTTGATGTATTATATGAATTGGGGTGGGTAATTAAAATGACCTTCTCTCATTGTATTTATCGAATAGCATAAGCCACATTTATATAAAACAAATACATGTATACATACGAGTGTATTATATATAGGTCCTATATATAAAATATAAATATCAAGCTCATGTTGAGTATATTATTATATGCTTTTCGGGTGCTGGATTATAGCGTCCGTGGTGTTAGTGTTGTCCAACTAATTGCCCTTGATTGTTCGACCAGACCAGCCCGTCGGTCGCCAGATAAAACGCCTGCGTTGAAGTATAATAGTATATTGTTATGTGATGAGCCATGTGGAGTGAACCGAGGATTCGGGGTTAATAAATTGTGACATGTATACTATATTTCTAATATTTTGTATGTTATATATATAAAAATATAAGTATATATATAATATGTTTATGATAGGAACTATTAAAATGATTTCGTTTTTGATGGATACGGTTTCGAGAAGCATTGGCAGTAATTTGGTTTATCTGGATGCCCGATGATAATATTATTGTTTTGCTAAATACCCGATAGTATGTTTTATTTGATGAATTCGGTTTTCAACCATTATATCTAGTGGGTGCGAGAAGATGAGTAACTAAGTCGACAACCATCTGGGCCCCCACCCCCGCTCTACCAATAACTGTACGGGCATTGGTGGCAATCCCCACGGTTGAGACCATACTCAACCTGAAGTTATACTATTTTTTCCCGAGCGGTCGACTACAAGTAGTCGGTCGTATCAGTGGTACCGGGGGTACAATACCTGAAAGAATAAGCTGCCCAGTATGGTTCCACCTTTACATTATTTGGCTCCGTGGGGTCGCTGAGCCCCAACGAGTGAGGGGTTTAATACCTGAAAAGCCTAGGCTTGCCAATTCACCCGGTCTGTGGTAAAGGTAAAGGTACACCAGTAGAGACATTAGGAAACAAGTCATCTTCTAACTACTTATTAGACTACACGCTGAGGCAGAAAAAATGTAGTAATGATATAAAATGGAATGGTCAATGGTATCAAAGGCCTTAGAGAAATGTAGTAATAGAACGGCACACAATTTTGTGTCAAGGATTCTACAAATATCACCTGTAACATTTAGTAGAGCACTTGTAATACTATGACCAGCTCTGAAGCCCGATTGATACGGATTTCAAAGGTTATGGAATAAAAAGGTTATGGACTGAAAAGGTTATTGGATTTGATAAATGACGTAATTTGTTTCAGCATTAGATGTTCAAAGAATTTTGACAAAACCGGATGAACACTTATTGGACGTCTTCAAGATTGTGAGATGAGGAATGTTTTTGGATAGGATTCGCATTCTGTGGGAAATGTATAAAATGTCATGCAATGGTTTAGGACATGTAACAAAATTGGATAGAGAAAGGGAAAGAGTTTTTTGATGGACAGGATAGGCCGACAGCATTAGGTTTCAATAGGTTAACTAGAGCAAATATAAAGGTGTGCTACAATAATACAATTTTAAATGCGTCTTTGTCATTAAGCACGTAGATCCAATAGACTCTCTGGTTTGGTAAACCAAATATCTGATAAATCTGCGCTAGAAAAAATTAAAGAATATGGATATTATGTTTCAGACGCCGACGTCAGTTTTGGAATAAAGATAACGCAAATATTCCTCCAGGACTCCAGGACAGCGGCATCAATCAATCTAGTACAATCCAAACAACCTATAATCTTCTCGTTCTCATCTGTTGACTTTTGACTTGGCGAAAAAGTACTATTGTCACATACGATTATTGCTAATTATAGACTGATCCACTTAACTTTATGCCTGAGATGACCAAATATTGGACTACTTGATTTTCGAGGCAGTGAATGAGCCATGAGTCAGCTTCAAGCATACTTTTTTAACGAACGCATTCTTTGAGAGGGTCCTGTAAAGTCTTGTGGATGGACGAGGGATGGACTAGGGTGTTGGGAAAAAGCAGACAAACTTTGGCTATATTAAATTAATTATTATATATTTTGTACGTTATTAAACATAAAATATTTTCAAAAGATTTTTAAAGAAGAAAGACGAAGTTAAAAAAAAACTTTTTTTTTCTCAGAAGGTTGTTGGTGCAGTAAAACAATTTTTGACATTTATAAAAAAAAAATGTCAAAAACTTTTAAAAACTCTAAAACTGCGACACCAATGTACATCCTCGTACGTTAAGATAAGTTTAGCAGTCCTTAAAGCTCTTTTGTATGTGCTATGGGCTGATGATAATTGATCACAATCCACCCGCAAGTCAGTTTTAAGATCTTTTTTAAAATCATTTGACCACAATAGATACGAGAATAATAGTTCGATTGTTCTGACAAAGCGAGAGGACACACAGGATGTACGAATGTCTGCAGTAAGGTGATTTACAGCAATCTCTAGACCCTCTGATGTCATCCAATTTAAATTCCCACTCTTCTGGCCATCGCAGTACATTCGGCAGCAACTTTACCAAAAATTTAAACTTCCGAAAAAACAAATTAATTAACACATGACCACCAAACGAATCTTATATTTCACAATAAGTTTCACTGAGAATACAAAGTTTATAAATTATTCGTAATCTCATCAATATCCGTGTCCTTGCAGTTCTTCTGGTCCGTTACGGAGAAATCTAGTAGATAGATTATTTGATATGGTAGTAAACATTTTAAATATTTGGCTAAAGCTGTTGACATGGCTTCAAAGTACTTACGATTAGTCTCGTCACAGTTCTGGGCGTCCATGAGACACTCGTTTCCGAAGAGCCTAGTCTGGTCACCGTTCGAAGCACATACCGGATCATAGTTATAGAAACACGCCCTGGGACAGCGGACCTCGTCATTGCACAAAATCACTCCAACTAGTTCAATATATTTTTTTATTTAAATTTAATAAATATTTATTCTTTTATATTCAATTATTATTTATTGAAACTTTATTCAAAGCTAACCAAAACAAATCACCACCAAAAACACGCTCACTCCAATTTTAACCATGTTAAGTTCTATTGAAATTGTATACTTTTAAAAAAATATCGTATATCTACTTTTTAGGCGAACGCAAGCTTTTGAAAGAGAACTTGTTTTTGCCTTCCATTTATATAAAACGAAAAACACCTGCTAATTAAGAAATAAATATATGTGCAATTATTTTATCAATGCACTTACCTTACTTATGCATACAATCTTACACTCGCACTCGCGTACTTAAGTTAGTTTATACTTAATTTTATATACCTTTTGAAATGCACCGCGCGCCCGCCATCGCCAGTCCGCCCGCTATCTTGCAATTATTTACTTAATATAAACCTAATTTCACTTGCATATTAAATATATTTTATACTTACTTTATTATTTATTCGCGAATGCAGACAAAATAAAGAAAACGGGAATTATATTAAAACACAACAAAAAAACGTATATACCACCTTCAACTGTATAAATGGATTTTATGTATGCATTACCCATTCCACTAAAAATATATGTTTAGTACTCGTATGCAGAGTATAACGCTGAGCTTTGATATGATAAATATTATATGAACCTCTTTATCGAATAATATACTCGTACTTCAGTGAGTATTGAGACAGAGGCACACCCTGAAGAAAAGAATAATACGCAATATTATATAGAATTTGCGGTTGAGAAGGCGGAATAAAATATTTTTTGCCGTTTAATATAAGCAAACTCCAAAAAACTTATTCTTGTGCAACCCTTTCTGTAATCATAATTTAGGGGTCACTAGTATATCGGGACTGAAATGTGTCATATGGCAAAAAAAAGACTTAAACACGAAACAAATTAATACTAATTCTAACTAATGAAAAATAAATAAATTTAACCCTCAATGAAGAGGTGTCAGCCGGTGAACTATTTTCGAAAGCCGGTTATGCCTCCTACATTAGCCGGCGGCTAACCAGCTTAATCCGAATTTTTAGACAGCCGGCTAAGCCTCCTAAATAAGCCGGCGGCTAACTAGCTAAATCCGATTTTTTAGACGGCTGGCTAAACCTCCTAAAATAGCCGGCGGCTAACCAGCTAAATCCGATTTTTTAGACGGCTGGCTAAACCTCCTAAATTAGCCAGCGGAGGCTAACCAGCTAAATCCGATTTTTTAGACGGCTGGCTAAAACTCCTAAAATAGCCGGCGGCTTACCAGCTAAATCCGATTTTTTAAACGGATGGCAAAACCTCCTAAATAAGCCGGCGGCTAACCAGCCAAATCCGATTTTTTAGACGGCTGGCTAAACCTCCTAAATAAGCTGGCGGCTAACCATTTAAATCCGATTTTTTAGACGGCTGGCTAAACCTCCTAAATTAGCCGGCGGAGGCTAACCAGCTAAATCCGATTTTTTAGACGGCTGGCTAAACCTCCTAAAATATCCTCCTAAATAAACCAGCGACTAACCAGCTAAATCCGATTTTTTAGACGGCTGACGGCTGTCTGATTTATTTACATACGGTGGTGGCTAACTGGTGGCTAATTTGAAAGGAGAAATCCTTTTCGGATATACATATTTATCGGTGCTAGACTAATTAATCCCGCACAATTGATCCTAAGCTAATCATCGATTTTGACATATTGCATATTGCCGTGAGTGCTCAACATCGTCTTCCTCTAGCCTCTGCTCAAACGCCTCTATATATAGACGTTTGAGCAGAAACGCTAAAACGTACACGTTACAAGCCCATATAAAGCCAATATAAAGCCAATATAAAGCCAATATAAAGCCAATATAAAGCCAATATAAAGCCAATATAAAGCCA